>VMBQ01000022.1:352763-487535 GCA_007657795.1 Dreissena rostriformis | reverse complement strand
CCATGTACGGACTAGACGTCTTGAATATTTAACGCGCGTCGGGAGGAAGTGCTCAACAGCTTGCATCCGCGCCGCGCCGGGGTACCCGTTCCACAGAGCGCGGGTTATTTGGAAAAAAAGTATGTTTATTTTTACGTTTTAGGACGTTTTAAACCAACATAAATAAAAAAAAATTCCCTACAGGTCCCATCGGCGCTGGGTCAATTTTGGTCGGCGCGGGTTTGTCCCATTTATGGGACATAAGCGCTGATAGTTCACTTACATGCTGTGAAGTCAATATCAATGATGGAAACGATTTTTTTGTTCTATATTGTAGCAATACTACTCTAATTTACGCCTGATATGTATTTTATTCAATTTGGTCGATAATGACCTGTTATATGAACGGCGCGGGTGACCGGTGATAAACCCGCGCCAAATTTCGATATTTTTCCATAATCCCCCGCGGCGCCGATTATATTGCGATATAACATTTACAAACACCCATTAAAGTTATATATCATCTGAAAGGGAATTTAATAACCTATAATTTGGTTATAAAATAATGTTCAAGGACTTCTTATTAAGGCTTACAATTTAAAAAAACTTACCCCCACTCCCCGAAAAAANTTAAAAAAAAAAAAAAAAAAAAAAAACATCTCAGTTCATGCATGCCAATTAGACAGTCGATATGGGTGCTATAACAACATTTAATGCGTTATATTCTAGCGGTGGCTATGGTCTATCTAAAACTAGTTGACCTTTGCGAATTGCACGGGTTTGGATGCCCAAAATTGCTGCCGCGGGTGACCAATTTCGAACCCGAGCCGTATTTTGTTATTTTCCCCGAAATCCCAGCGGCGCCGATTATATTGCGCTATAACCTTTGCATACACCCATTAAAGTTATATTTCATCTGAAAGGGAATTTAATATCCTACAATTTGGTTATAAAATGGTGTTCAAGAATTTCTTATTAAGGCTTAAAATTAAAACAAAATNGCAAATTCGATCGAGCTTATATAACCGTGTTTTATCGTTTGAAAATGTAATTGCACGTTGTCGCCGACCGGGCCGGCTCGATCCGTTGGTAGATCGCTGGCCTACACATCTGAGGATCGCGGGTTCGATTTCCGACCCGGTTACATAACCTGGAATTGGTCATACAGTACTTTAAAAGCATTGCATCGGAAGCCTTGGTCTTACAAAAACAGAGACTGTATGTAAAGTCAGTGTCCGGGAAAAAGTCAGTTCTAGTAGTTGGTGGTGTCATCATGAAAAGATATAGAGAGCGTTGCCTAGTAGGGTTCGAACCTGGGACCACCCGGTCTCAAGACGGACATCATATCAATTACANCGGCTCGATCAGTTGGTAGAGCGCTGGCCTACACATCTGAGGATCGCGGGTTCGATTCCCGGCCCGGTTACATAACCTGGGATTGGTCATAAAGTACTTTATACGACCATTCTCCCCTACCTCTGATTCAAGCAAGTTCCTTGTCAGTTACTGGCACAACTATGTGCACTTATGTCATCATGAAAAGATATAGAGAACGTTGCCTAGTAGGGTTTGAACCCGGGACCGCCCGGTCTCAAGACGGACACTGTATCAATTTCACCATAGCTGCCTAGAACGCCTAAGCATTAGAATTGTGGAAACGCATTCGTGTCCGTTTTTTTCGGGGAAAGACCTGTATTTGGTGCTTTTGGAAATATCTTGACATCGCTACCAGANATTGTGGAAACGCATTCGTGTCCGTTTTTTTTCGGGGAAAGACCAGTATTTGGTGCTTTTGGAAATATCTTGACATCGCTCCCTGAGTGGGCATCAACCCCGGGACCACCCGGTTTAAAGTCAGTGCAGTTGCATTAAACACATATTTTTTTATGTACTCGTACCTCCTAGAAATCCGAACGTAAAACAGAGGTGGGCGATTCCGGTGGCGAAGAAGCTGAGTACAAATCCACATGCGCTAATCAGGGCGCCGGAAGTGGCTACGGCTCGACCACCGAACCGGTCTGTGAGCACNACGACTCGACCTCCGAACCGGTCTGTGAGCACAGCCGATATGGGACCTGCCAATATAAAGTTGCTTTCAAAGTTTTATCTGAGTGTTTTATGAATTCGGCCGGGACCCGGAGCTAAGCAAACAGTTAAAACATAACAATGCTAGAAATTTTGAAATTTGCATTACAAATGATAAACAGAAGTTTTTGACTGTTTTGACCCCTATTTTGACATCTCTTTACTGTAGCTACGTTATTGGACGGACCTGGGGTGTGTTTCATCACTCCAATACCCAATTTACTTTTAGACTCATCGACATGTGACAAATTTTCAATCACAGTTAAACACTTGACGATTTCGTGCTTTTTTCTACTTTAATAATAGAAATGTTAGTATGGTCTTTCAGTGCATGTAAGGTATTGTTACCTTCAATCGAATTTGCATGTATTGAGTTTCGCGTCTAATTCCGAAATTAATGAAATACTGTTTGATATGACGAAAAATCCTCAGAACCAACTACAAACACATAAAATATGGTGTCAGTTGTGCGACAGATCAAACCAGCGTTCAAATTATATTTGATAAAGGCACCGAACTGAAATTCACCAATAAACTACATGTACACACATCCGGAAGACCTACCGACTAAATGATGAACACCGGTCAGGACGGAGCCCACAGCGGAAGTTGCGGCGCGGCTCTCGCCCAGCTGCTCTAGAAGTTCCACCAGCAGGATACCGAACGAGAAGGTAATGCCGAAGACAACGAGGTTGATGGAGAACGCCGACAGGACGATCACCCAGCCGTATCCGCCGTCGGGAGGCGGCCGCCGACGACGAAGTGAGTTAGCGTTCGGCATGATGGATCAGTGCATAGGAGAGGCGGACTTGTTGTTATAAGAACAAACATTTCACTTGACTCCAAAGGCAACATATATTATATCGCAACAATCGTTTTTTATTGAATAGCATATTCAAAGAAACTAAACACGATTTGGTTTGNCAGTGAGCTGATAAGCCAGTCTCACTTGAGCCACCAACATAGTAACATCATTAAAGAGTATAGCGCACATTTGTGTTTGTTATTACTAAGACTATTCACATGAGTGAAAGAACAACTACGCATAACATCAAATATGAAACAGAATGGACTTGCGCATTCATCGCATTGAAAACATGTGCGGTTTGCAAAACCTTCAACTGTCCACTGGCGCACGCTGATCTTTCGTCGACCAGTATAGCTGTATACTACCTGTATGAATGGGATTATAGGCGTCTTCATTGATATGGACTATAATTACCTGATATTATTAGTTATCCCTCCTAAAAATAGACATAACTGTATGCTCTTCTGAAACGTGTTATCTTTACGGAAAGTTTATTTACACGATTTGGTTGAGCAACCGAAAAATAGAAGTGGAGAGTTCGCGACGACTTATAATTGTTATTTCTGGTTTATATAGAAGTTAACAGTACAATGCTGTCATGTAATATAAAGAATACTAGCAACTACTTGTGTTGTTCATTTTTAAAATAATGAAATTCCTATACTTTGATAGATAAAGGCTCAAACTACTACACATGTTAAACTGTACTGTAATTTAATAGATCTATTAGAACAGGATTATTAATATATTAATAAATAATATACATATTATTATACACTTTAGCAATATGCAATATTCAATTATTCAATGTAAACTAGTATTACATTAATAAATTTGATATTTGATATCTACTTACGGCATTATTTCTTAACTAGAATAACTATTTGACCCACATCATATATCTTATCTTATTTTCTAAAAAACTAATCAATTAATATTCTCACTGTTTTATACATGTCATGTGTATACATATCCTTAAAACGACTTGTGACACTTGACATATGGTGTTGAATTGAATATATAATTTATATATGTGATTTGTGCTGTAATGCTGTTGAATTTGTATGCTGTTGAATTTTGTATTGTTTTATAATGCTGTTTAATGTTTATAAAGTCGCATAGATAAACTGTAATATACACATTAATATTGTGCAACGAAATCCTTTTCATTTACTTTTGACGCGTCCTTAGCTGTCGTAGTCGTGATTCCTACACAATTAATTGTTGGCTATGATAGTGTATATATATTTATATCAATTGGTTGTTAAACGTGATAGCTTATTCATTTATCTCGTGAGTCTGACATAACCACCATGTTTATTATATAAACTTCTTAATGATCTTCTTCTTCATAAAGCTTTATATTGTTTTCATTTTTCTAACAGTCACATATTCATTCTGTTTTTCTCTACATGGAACCGATAAGTTAACCGTATTGAGCCCCCCGAAAGTTTTCATGAACCTCCTCTTGTCGACTTTGTTTGGCATGACAACTGCTTACATGTTTATTTTGTTTCTCCTTCGTATATCATGAGTAAAAGCCAAACAAGAGAAGCTGTCATGTTCAACTAACGCATCAATTACTTCTTACCGCTTGCAATCACGTTTTGTTACCTGATTGCTATCTTTAATATTCCGTGTTTTTAAAATCTGTGTCTGTTAATATTGAAGCCACGTCCGATTGTAATCTGACAATACAGACGCATATACGTATCAGTCCAAACAGTCACAAAGTAATGCAAAATATCATGGTTTTTTTCTATTGATCAAAACAGTCTTTGTGTCAACACTTTGTCTATGGCTATACTGTCTTCTTCTAAGTATATCCGGCGATATCCACCCTAACCCCGGACCATCAGCTAGTGATTCCTCATCATCACTAGAATCCCATACTGACTCATCGCGAGATATGTCCAATTTTCTCAACTCTTCTCACAATTTGTCCATTGTTTACTATAATGTTCAAAGTCTTCTTCATAAACTGGATTTGCTAACTGCAGAGTTTACATCATTCGATATCATTACTTTCTCAGTAACGTGGCTATCAGAATCCATCAGTAACGAACAGCTGTTTATACAAGGTTTTAGCCTACCCGTCCGTCGTGATCGAACTCATAATCCACACGGCGGAGTTGCTGTTTATGTCAAGGATGGTATTAATTTTACTCGAAGACCAGATCTAGAAATAACAAGTCTTGAAGCAATTTGGTTGGAGGTTCGACCGCACTCGAATAAACGAATTCTAATCGGTACTTTTTACAGACCACCAAATTCAGATAACAATTATTTCAGTAAAATTGAAGACTCAATTGGACTGGCAAAAGATGCAGGCATCAATGACATTATAGTCTTGGATGACTTTAACTTTAACACCCAACTTGATCAAGCTGCACGTAAAATCGTCTCCATTTCGCAGCAGTTTGCACTCGACCAGTGTATTCATGATCCCACCCTGTTTACTGAAACTTCGTCCTCTATTATTGATCTAATATTTGTTTCAAACAAAGAGTCTGTAATTTCCTCTGAGGTAGGTGAACCATTCCTTGATCAAATTATAAGATATCATTGTCCTGTATTCGTTATTCTTTAATTCAAAAGGCCATCCTCGCTATGTTATAAACGTAGAATTTGTAAGTACGACTCAGGGAACTACGACTCTTTTAGAAGCAACCTATCAAATATTGAATGGAATAACGTATATAACGACAGTATTGATATTTTTACTACAAATCTTACAAACGTCTTACTTGATACAGCAGCTAAATGTATACCAAACAAAGACGTCACCGTCAGCCCAGCCGAACCGCCATGGCTCTCATCGGAAGTAAAATTAAAAATACGAAAATGAAAACGAGCTTATAGCAAAGCTAAAACAACAAATTCCCAATCTAGCTGGACTAAGTTTTGTGTACTTCGTAATTATGTAGTTTCTCTTGTCCGCCTCGCACAATCAAAATATTACGACTCTCGTGCATGCAAACTTAAATCCAACAAATACTCCTCGCGTGATTGGTGGAAAGTTCTGAAATCTTTTCTCACGGTCAACGTTAGTTAATCATTACCCCCTCTCGTCAACTGCGCTGGCGAACTGGTTTTTGACGAATTTCAACAAGCTGAAGTACTTAATGATTTCTTCGCTCAACAGACATATATAGATGAGTCTGATCACGTTCTACCGGAGTTAGCCTCCATTGCAAATCAACAGTCACTATCGTCTATAGTAATAACCGCTTGCGAGGTAAAGGACGTTCTTATGAATCTGCCTATGGGAAAAGTCTGTGGCCCTGACGGTATAAATAACAGAGTACTACTAGAGGGATCTAATGAACTAAGTCAACCACTCTGTGATCTTTTTAATATGTCTTTGTCTTCGTCAACAGTACCATATGACTGGAAAACGTCAAACGTTTGCGCAATATTCAAAAAAGGGGATGTTTCTATTCCCTCGAATTATCGTCCAATTTCACTCCTAAATACAATGGAAAAAGTACAAGAAAGGATTATCTTTAAACATGTTTTTAACTTCTTTCGAGATTCTAATTTTTTCACAAAAGTTCAGTCTGGATTTATGCCAGGTGACTCGACTGTCAACCAGCTCATGTATCTTTACAATACGTTTTGTAAAGCACTAGATGATGGATTGGAAGTCAGGGTGGTGTTCTTCGACATAAGTAAAGCCTTTGACAAAGTCTGGCATCATGGCCTTTTATTGAAACTCAAACATGCCGGTATCAAAGATAATTTTCTTAACTGGTTTTCTAACTATCTCTACCAAAGGCACCAAAGGGTAGTGGTTCCCGGGGTCTCATCTTCCCAAGTGGAAATCAAGGCAGGAGTTCCACAGGGCTCTATTCTTGGTCCCCTATTATTTCTTGTATATATTAACGACATTGTAAATGACATTGAAGCTCATATCAACTTATTTGCAGACGATACTAGCCTATTCGTAATTGTTGACACTCCTAATTCTGCAGCGGCCGTTTTAGAAAGCGATATAGACAAAATTGCAAGATGGGCCGATACATGGTTAGTAACATTTAATCCACTGAAGTCGGAATCACTTATTATATCGCGTTAGAGGGACAAACCCCATCATTTGCCTATCCATATGTATGATACTCCAATTCCCTCAGTGAATAGTCACACACATTAAGGCGTTATTCTGTCAAACGATGGAAGCTGGCATCAACAAACTGAGTATATTAAATTAAAAACCTGGTCACGTGTCAATATTTTGAAAAAGCTCCGCTTCCGCCTTGATCGAAAATCTCTTGAAATAAGTTACTTCACGTTTATTTGACCAATTCTAGAATATGCCGATGTTGTATGGGATAATTGTACGTTGTATGAAAAAAATGAGTAAGACAAAATTCAAACTGAAGCTGCCCGCATTGTTTCCGGCTGTACTAGACTTGTGTCCTCAAGGTTACTTTCTAACGAAGTTTGCTGGGAAACTCTTGGCACAAGAAGGTCAAAACACAAACTCATTCTTTTCTTTAAAATGGTCAAAGGTCTAAGTCCAGAATATTTGTCCTCACTGTCCCCACAATCAGTTGGTGAGCGATCTACACGATCATTACGTAATTCATCCCACTTAGATGGTGCTCGGTCTAGGACTTCTTTGTACCAAATTCCTTCTTGCCCTCTACAATTTCAGCTTGGAATTCACTTCCAGACGAAGCAAAGCTTGTTGATAACATATCTGATTTTAAAATGGCCCTTGATATTTATAAACCTCGTAGTAATCCATTGTTTTATTATGGTAAGCGAAGACAACAAGTGTTGCACACACGTCTAAGAACTAACTGTAGTTCTCTTAATAAACACTTGTATGATAGAAATCTTGTTCCATCGCCGCTTTGTCAATGCGGAAAAATAGAAGACACTCCTCACTTTTTTCTGATCTGTCCTTTACATGCAAGTTTAAGATTAATTTTAGTTAGAACTTTAAAGCAATACACGTATATATCATTGCGCACATTATTGTATGGCGATGATAATCTTTCCCTTACAGAGAATTTTGCTGTGTTTGATGCAGTCCATAGTTTCATCGAAGGCTCAGGAAGGTTCAGAATGGTATAACTATCGGTTCTCTATTTTTTTTAACATTTTCTATTCTTATTTTTTTCTTTGATTCTACTTTGTTTTCTTAAATATACTGGTTCAACATTTTTAAAACAATTTTGATTTCAGTGATACTCACATACTTGTTTAACCTCGAATCAATCATTATTCATTGTTTTGTGTTTAAAATGCAAATTACCGTCACTATGTTTGTTAATATATTATTGGGGAAAGGAACCCTACTAGCTTTGCTACCGTTCCAATCCTATAAACTTAAGATGTTTGTAACATATCTTGTAAACACATTCTATAATAAATCTGTTAAACCAAGAGTGTTCAACTTGTTATTTAAGACCAAACAGAGGCTTTCGGGTTTTTCAAACTTTTTCCAGAAGTAGTATAAACTCATCTTAAGTCTTAGACGTTATGGATTCTGCATACCTCTGAAACATGTCAGTCAAATTTGACAAACAATTACAATTTCTGACTAAACTAAAAATGACTGACTAACATTTGGTTGCTGTCAGAAACAATCTCTGAAAAAAACATTATTTAACTTTATATTCATTCACCTGTCCCGGTAAGATACTTACATTTTGGCCATGATTCTATTTCTCAATACTTCTTCTACAGAGACAATACTGAGCTTTTTCAGAAAATATAAGGGCTAACCACTTAGGGGTCACTTTTTAATTGGCATTGCTTATTTCCTTCCAATTTTTGAGCTGGTTTACATTCTAAGCATTCTGAAAAAGCCCATCTTTATAGCACCAGGTCTCTTATACTATTCCAGTGGTTGTGGCGGTGAATGTAAATAACATAACCATGTGCATTGTGACCATTATACTATAAACATTTATCTGAAGAAAGTTAAATAAACAAATATGTTATAGAGAATAGGATCATGTTTTAGGTCACCTGCGCACATAGTGCTCATAAGGAGCTTTTAGGAAACCCCTTTCTTCTGTTGTCTTTAATTCCGTGCTTCTGTTAACTGTTTCTTCTTACTGCTTTTCCTGAACCCTGGCAGATTTTATCAAAACTTCATGAATGATCCTTGGGTGACTCTCAAAAAACAAAGTACAGATCATTTCAATCCATTGCATGTGTAGGTCACCAGTGTTTAAAATAGTTTAAAAAAATGAAAAAAATGAAAATCTCTAAAACCACATGGGTCAGGTCTTTATGTAATATTTGGTCGGTCCTCCTTAAAAAAAAACAATCGTGCCCCTGCGGTTGAAAATAGCCACACCCTAGTTATCACGCCATTAATATAGCCTTGTATAGTAAATAGAGGATATTTGTTGGATTCGATGGAATATCGATTTTATTTCACGAGTGATCATAGAAAATAATATTTTCACGAGTGGCGCAGCCACTAGTGAAAATATATTGTTTCTATAATCATGAGTGAATTAAAATCGATATTTCAACGAATCAAACAAACTTTCTTTTTATTTTATGCTTTTTTTTCACCGTTTATTTACATTGTAAAGAGTGTTACTGGAGAATTTCGCTGGAATAATGACGTCATTTCGTCCAAAAAATGACGTCATTTCGTAAAAAATACCATTTTTAAATACCATTTTTATTTCACTGATATTTCTCTATAAACCATCGGAAAGCATATAATAAAATGACTTGCATCTTCTCTTAAATGACAAAGCTCAGAGGTGTTATATTCGGCACGTAACATCATATCATGGTCCTTTACCTAGTTTGTTAAAATCATGCCCGTATGGATAAAACTTTCCCTGTCCTGAAGCTTATTTGTTTCAATAAGATGTATATAGAAAAACTTTCACAAATCCTCTTCTCTGAAACCAAAGGCCCAGGGATTTGGTTTTTGGCATGTAACATCAAATTCTGGTTCTTTACCAATGTGGTTCAAAACATGTTAATGGGGTAAAACTGTCCCCGCCCTGAGGTAACCTGTTTACTTTATATGAATATAATGAAAACTTAAAAATCTCTAAAACCGATAGGCTCAAGGTTTTGGTATTTGGCATGCAACATGGCTTGTTGGTCCTCTACCTGGTTTGTACAATACATGTCCCAGGGTTTACATTGACCCAGCCTTGTGGTAACTTGTTTCCATTATATCATTTTTTATATGTATTGTATAAAGTGAAACTTTCAAACTCTTTAACAGCAAGGCACATACCCGGTATGTTTGGAATTTGGCCAGTAACATCATTTTCAGGTCCTCTACAAAGTTTGTTCAAATAATTCCCATGTGGTTGACATTGGCCTCATGTTGGATTTAACTTCTTTGAATGTTATCTCTGCCAAGTTTGAAAGTGGTTACGTTCGGTTGAAAAACATGGCCAACGGGAATTTTAAGTTTCCTTATATGACTTAATGAAACGGTGAATGTTGTCGAATAGTGTAAATATTAGAATAGTGTTAATATTACGCTTAATCAAAAGCATCAATTGTTTATAATAATAACCATGCTTGAATCACACATGGAGGGCCAGTGTAAGCATATATACAACATATTATAATAGGTATTGTAAAATTATTATATTGTAACATGCATTTTAAAAAGAATAACATGACATCTATGATTTGCTTTAATTTATTACAAATGTGTTAGAAGTGTTTGTAAGACCATGTTCGTGTTCTCACAGTCAGTTAGCGATGTTTTCTTGTTGAACTATTACACATGTTTTGGTAGTTGAATAATGTTTATGTTAATTTAATGTTAAAAATTGTTTGTTCCTAAAATGACACATGTTCTTAAAGCTGAATAAAAGCTAATTAAAACCTTTTTATTATTTACTCTAGCGTTAAGCTCATTAAGCACAACATGCTCATGGTAGGCTTTTGTGATCGCCATTTGTCCATCAGCCAATATTCGTGGTCAATATTTGCCTTGTGAACACTCAAGAAACATGTATTTCCCAATCATCATTAAAATTTGACAAAACATGCATCCGAATCATATCTCGGATAAATTGTAAAGTAGGATGGCTTCAAAGACTAGTTAAAATTAAAGAAAAAGCTTGTGAACACACTTAGAGAACATAATGTATTGCCCAATCTTCTTGAAACTTAATTATAGAAACATGTATGGGAATCATATCGGCTGTGTTTGAATTTGTGTCATGTGAGATCAAAAACAAGGTAAGTAAGTCAAACAAAGAAAAAAAGCTGATGAACACTCTAAAGGCTACATTTATTGCACATTTTTATGAAAGTCAGTAAAAACATAAGTCCCAATAATAACTCAGCCGAGTTTGAAACCTGCATTATAACCGTTTAATTTTTGGGGGTAATTTTGAGTATCGCGACGTATTGGTTCGTTCCCTGGAATCACACATAAGTTGTGATGTGATTGGTCATTAAATCCTTTCTACGGCCAAACTCTAGCTTAGTACAGGTAAACCAACTAGTCCAAGAAAAATGTGAGTTGGTTTGCTGACCGCCATGATATGAATGAAATACTGTTGAAGCCGGCGGAAAATGGTCCATTTAGTGATCTTAACAATATATTTTCACATTCAGTACTGAATGAGCCTTAACAAGTAGTACTTTTTCTGTTTTGCCATTTTTAAAGTTATTAACGAACTACCTTATAAGTAAAGGATAAAAAAAATAATATGTTACTTGCTGGTAACATTATGGTTAGACAGCAAAATGTCAGAATAGCAGCTTTTCTTTAAACATTCACTGAATTAGAAAATGAAATTACCGGTAAAAGGCTTATCAGGGACGACACTTTCCGCTTTATGATATTTTTCGTTTAAAGCAAGACTTTTCTTGACGAAAATCCAGTTAAGGCGGAAAGTGTCGTCCCTGGTTAGCCTGTGCGGACTGCACAAGCTAATCTTGAACGACACTTTACTTACATGCATTAAACCCTCTTTTCACAAAGAGAGGTTCATATTTATTCGCAAGAAACTTATTTAATTTTAGAACCTTGTTACTCTGTGGGACAGCTGATTTAGCCAGCCAGGTGTCTTTCGTGTTATTTTATTCAATCAAATGGTTCCCTTTCCTTTCGGAAATGCATTTAAAAAGGAGAAAACGCTTAAGGTGGAAAGGATCGTACTCACATACCGGGTATTTCCATAAAGCAACCACTAACCACTACTTACTTAAAATTATGTGATACAAGATTCACAAACATCCCTTGCCTTGATGGAATCCGGTGCTGAAATTGTTAGCACGTATGGCAATAAAGGACCATCATGGTTTTTCCCCCAAGTTTAAAATTAAACACAGTATAGGAATATATCATATGCACGGTGGCAGATGCCAGGTGCGAGAACACTACATCGCAAAGCAAGAACAGCAATATCGCGATCTCACATCGTAATTCTGCGTCATCTATTGGGAATTTTAAGTTACTGATTTCTTCAAGCAGAGAAAAAGTTCCTTACCAAGTGTTCTATGTGTAATTTAAATGGAAAGAACTTCATGAACAAATCATTTAATCTGACCTACCTGGCAATATGCACATGCTCACCATATACAGATATTACATTAAAGTTTCATTGAATTTGATGCATTTGTTTCCTGATATATACCGGTATTGCATAAACAAACAATAAATTAGATAACGCCATATGTGTCGATTCTGAGAAAACTGGGCAAAATGCTTGTGTATTAAGTGTCATGCCAGATTAGCCTGTGCAGTCCGCACAGGCTTATCGGGGACAACACCTTCCGCCTTAACTGGATTTTCGCTAAGAAGAGACATCATTTAAACAAAAAATTCCATAAAAGCGTAAATTATCGTCCCTGATTAGCCTGTGCGGAATGCACAGGCTAATCTAGGATGACACTTTACGCACAAGAATTTTGCCCAGTTTTCTCAGAACACGACACATATATCAAAGGACAAAAACTCCTTGAAAAATCAAGGGATTTGAACAACCTCACAATATGCACAGGCCCACTCTAACGAGAGCCACTCTATAAAGTTTTACCCAGGTATACCTAGCGTCTAGAACAAAAGGCCTTGGCAAACAGCTGAGACCCAGATGTGACACCGCATGATGCGGCATCTCATCAGGGTCTGCACTGTTTGCTTAAAGGAATTTCTGTTTGAAATATTCTTAATATAGAAATAAATATACTAGACATCCCTTATTTTGGAAATAAATTGATCCAATTTAGAAGGATGGGCGAGTCCGCAAGGCATAAATGGGTTAATCAAACTCTTATACTTATCAACGGAGACTTTGCACAAAAACAAATTAGTGAAAAATGTCATGTTATTTATCAAAGGACAATAATGCCCTGAAAAATAAATTGATCATAACAACAGGACAATATGTGTCATGTTCTGAGAAAATTAAACAAAATGCATGTGCATAAAGTGTCAACCTAGATTGGCCTGTGCACAGTCTAATCAGGGACAACAATTTCCGCATTTATGGAATTTTTTCGTTTAAATGATGTCTCTTCTTAGCGAAAATCCAGTTCAGGCGGAAAGTGTCGTCCTGGATCAGCCTGTGCGGACTGGACAGGCTAATCTGGGACGTAACTTTATGCACATGCATAATGCCCAGTTTTCTCTGAACACGACACATATGTACATGTCCATCTTATAAGGGCACTGCATAAAACCACGAAATATTGGAGATGAATAGGTATGTTACAAATAACGAAACCTAGTATGTAGAAAAATATTGAAAATTCATAAGTTTATCTCTCCCTTATAAACTTGTAGTACATTCAATTTGTTCGTAAAACATCTTTGATACGTAAATTATGGTGATGACCGGGTGAAATTTTGTAGCTAATTTTGGCCTAAGAGCAGAGTTTCCCAAAAACAGCAAGTTGTTGAAGAATACAAGTTGATTCATTGGCTCATTAAAATAAGTCTTAATCTTTTGAGTAAGTAGTATTGATATTAATCGAACGGTCAATTTGGGTTACCCACACTTTTTGCCAGTCTGAATTAGTCTAAAGCAAAAAGTAGTTCAAAATGAGGTCAGGTGATGTGGATAGTTTTCAAAGACACCATCCATGAAAGAAAAAAAGCTTTTTAGAAGCATACTTGTATTTAGATGAAAAGCGTCATTTTAAGACCTTCTGAATTAGTCTTAGTTCAAAAAAAGTAATTCAATGTTATGGTCAAAGATCAGATAATGGGGGTGTTTTGAGTGTTTACAGATATCATCTGAGTGTTTACAGATATCATCTGAGTGTTTACAGATATCATCCATGTATCAAAGCTTTGTAGGAAGCAGTATTGTTGTTATATGAAACGTGTTATTTTGGGTTAACCTTGTACGAACGGGCAGGTGTACGAACGGGCAGGCCGATCGCTTTATGGCTCTCCTCTGCATCATTAGATGTGGGGGCATTAAACAAACTAGGTTATAACAGTGTAGCTTATTAGAGCAATTTGATTTAAAAGTAGTCATGACGACTCAGCGAAGACCTGTAAATAAATTCTGATTTACACACACATGGCAATTTGATTGAAGATTCAATGACCATTACACCTTAATTCCTGCAGTCATCGATGTGGTAGCTATCTAAACTAGGTTGCCCACACAGATTTCAAACAAGTTTGGTGAAGATGTGTTGAAAACGGTTGGCTTTTGACCATGACTTGTAAACAGCGACCATTATTAAATAATTCATGAGAAATAACTCTTCACATAAAATAACCACTAAGTCNAGTGTTTACAGATATCATCTGAGTGTTTACAGATATCATCTTAGTGTTTACAGATATCATCCATGTATCAAAGCTTTGTAGGAAGCAGTATTGTTGTTATATGAAACGTGTTATTTTGGGTTAACCTTGTACGAACGGGCAGGCCGATCGCTTTATGGCTCTCCTCTGCGGGTTAACCTTGTACGAACGGGCAGGCCGATCGCTTTATGGCTCTCCTCTGCATCATTAGATGTGGGGGCATTAAACAAACTAGGTTATAACAGTGTAGCTTATTAGGGCAATTTGATTCAAAAGTAGTCATGACGACTCAGCGACGACCTGTAAATAAATTCTGATTTACACACACACGTCAATTTGATTGAAGATTCAATGACCATTACACCTTAATTCCTGCAGTAATCGATGTGGTAGCTATCTAAACTAGGTTGCCCACACAGATTTCAAACAAGTTTGGTGAAGATGTGTTGACAACGGTTGGCTTTTGACCATGACTTGTAAACAGCGACCGTTATTAAATAATTCATGAGAAATAACTCTATGGAATGTGGTTATTCACATAAAATAACCACTAAGTCATACATACAAAAATTACAAGACGTTTGTTGAATACTGAATAACAATCAAATGGGCGACAATTCTTGATTGTGAGCATAATTAAACAAATTGCGTTCCCCCAGTAGATAATTTTGAGTTTAAATGAAAAAAAAACAAGCCTAAATGTATAATTAGCCTATTTATTCCACAAAGTGAAATAAACATAACAATTTACAGATTACAAAAACAATGAATAGAAAAAAAACATATTGTCCTAACAAGGTAAAATAAAATAAAACAACAATATACTCAGAATAACCATGGTGTGTATATTTTAAGAAACAAATGCATATAGGGTGCAAACATATAGAATGTCACAATTTATTTAATATATAACATTGAACATAAAGCCATAGGTATCATTACATAAATGAACAATACTAGACCCATCAACAGGCTTAGTTTGCCATTGTGTTAATAGCCATTTTGAAAGCCTGGACTTCATTTCGGACGCGCTCTGGAAAAACTGGGCTTAATGAATGTGTATAGGACGACACTCAGTTCTATGGATTTTTTTGTTTAAATGAAGACTCTTCTTAACAAAAATCCAGTTTAGGTTGAAAATGTTGAACCTGATTAGACTGTGAAGACTGCACATGCTTTATTAGGATGACACTAAACACACATGCATTAACCCCAGTTTTCATAGAAGTGTGAACATTTGTTTACAGAGAATGTGTTTGTCGGAGATTGATCTTAAGAAGTGTAGTTATAAATGCAATAGCTACGGATCCATTCAAACATGGTATTCGCTGATGATCATATAGAAAAAGAACAAAATAAAAAGGATAGTTGTAAAACTACTCTTTAACATTGCAGAAAACAGTCTAGAACGTGAAGACAGAGTAGTAAAAGACTGATTTAAATTTTGCAAATACTACTCAAACCATGTGAGAACAGAATCATTTTCACATTATTTTTATTTATCGGTAAATTAACAACAAGTTGTCATCTTGTGCATGCTTAATAAACTACTCCAACTAAAAGCATTGAGGTTTGATAAGAAAGCATTAGATGTGAAAATCAATGCTAAATAAACATTTATTGCAAAAAAAAGTGTAAATCCTTCTCAAGCTTATGCATGGGTTGAATTTATGAAATTGCATAAACTAAATGCCAAGAAAGCATCAAAAACAAATGCATAGATAGCCCATGTTACATACTTAACAATAGTGGGTAACATCACAGGTGTTCTGATCCTCAAGGATTCTACCCATTGGTGTGGGCATAAAACGCGCAATCCTTGAGCAAAACAATACATAGGATATCAAATATAGCAATAAACAAGAAATGTATCAACAATAGGGCAACTGCCCCCATATTCCTTTGAGGGTGAGAGAAAGGGCATAAAAAACATTTCACCGATGAAAATAAAAAAACATTACACTGTGAAGGAAAGATTAATGACCATTTAAATAACTTATTACTTAGTAATAAATTATCCATCAATAAATACAAACATCTCTATAAAGAGTCAATGATATAGAGTAAAGTAGTGGTACATTTGTAATAGTTTGCATCAGTTTATATTTTTTTGTCAATTAATGTTTTCAAATTACAACAGTAAAAAAAAATATTACCATTTTGAGTAGGATAAAGAAAACGCACCTTAGATATCTCAAATATGATTCTTCTTTAATTCAAACTGTTGCAGGAAACTGATCAGATAAAGCAGACAAAATACATACAAGCCTCGCTCTTGGAAACCGGGCATAATGCATGTTTGTAAGGTATCATCCCAGATTTGCCACTACAGTTTGCTTTCACATTATATTGCGCATTAAAGTAGCCTTTTTGTTTTAAAAATCCAGTCAAATGGAAAGTGTCAGCCGAGAATAGCCTGCACAGACTACGGGAAAGGGATAACTACAACAATCGAGGCCTGGTATGGTATTGTGCAAGGGGGGGTTAGAGGGTTAGGGTCAGGGTTAGGGTAAGTGTCAGGGGTCGGGTTAGGGTTTGAGTTAGCCTAAACCCAACCCTAACCCTAACCCGACCCCTAACCCAAACCCGACCCCTAACCCTAAACCAGGGTTATTTCCCCTTTACCAGGCCTCGCTCGTTGTAATTGTCCGCTTCCCACAGACTGCAGAGGCTACTCTGGCACAAAGCCCAATGGTCCCAACGACCGGCTTTAGTATTTTCACAAAGAGTATTGATAAACTCATGATAAACAGGTGCATCATACGTGTCGTGTTCTGAGAAAACTGGGCAAAATGCTTGTGCGTAAAGTGTCATCCCAGATTAGCCTGTGCAGTCCGCACAGGCTAATCAGGGACGACACTTTACGCCTATATTGGATTTTTCCTAGGAAGAGACTTCATTTAAACCAAAAATGTCATAAAAGTGGAAAGTGTCGTCCCTGATTTGCATGTGCGGAATGCACAGGCTAATCTGGGATGACACTTTACGCACAAGAATTATGCCCAGTTTTCTCAGAAGAAGACTCATAAAAGCTATAAGTTAACTTACGTGACAGATTACTTAATATGAGCGAAAAGACGGCTAAAAAAGACACCATTCCACTGATATTCCAGAAGCAAAAATGTTTTAATGTACATAGCACTACCAACACAAACAGGTAACCTGATATTTTAGTTTAAGGCACACCCATATAATCTCATTTATAGAAATTGACAAAAAAAATAGCAACCCACAATTATTTTCATTTTGCATAAAAGATTGCATTTGTCAGGCAATTGACATCACTGTTGTAAGTAATGACAATGGTTATCTATTGTGACATTATATACATTTAGTAAGGAACAACTATTAAAATTAACAAATAGCAACATAAGATGTTGACCTCTAACTGAAGGAAAACATCATTTTATGACATACATTTGTATCACAGTAAAAACATAATTTGCTTAATTGATGTCCATCACATTACATGATTTAATATCAACAAGGTTTGTGTCATTAGATGCCTAAGATGCTGTATTTGCACTATGCCCTTTGTGCACAATGTTTTTTTGGTAAGACTTATTTTAAATCAGAACTTCACACAATTTTAAACATATGGAGCTGCTTCACGTAAAATTCAGTTTACATGTCAATGCTTTTAACTTGTAAACATAATATGGATGTTTAGTATTTTTACACCGTATTTAAACAGAAATTCTTAATTCCACAGAGAAAACATGATCCGTAAACAATAAATTTTCCCTTAACCCTTTAAGCGCTGGAACCGAATTTTAAAGGCTTTTGCAAACAGTTTGGATCCAGATGAGACGCGACAGAACGTGGCGTCTCATCAGGATCCAAACTGTTTGCTATTCTGATAGTATTCTTTGAAAAAAATCGTAGAAAATGCTAATTTTAGAAATTCAGCAGACGACGTTTTAGCAGACGACAAATATCCCAGCATGCAAAGGGTTAAATACAACTTAAGTTTACAGTCAGAAGTTCAATGTCCAGTGATTTTACTCCTGATGAATGCTGGATTGAGCATTGTTCTGGAAAAACTTGGCTATATGCAAGTGCGTTAAGCTTCGTCACAGATTATCCTTTGCAGTCTGCACACGCTAATCAGTGACAACTCTTTCCGCTTTTATATATTTTTTGTTTAAAGGAAGTCTCTTCTAAACAAAAATCCAGTTAAGGGCAAAAAGTGTTTCCCTGATTAGCCTGTGCAGACTTCACACGCTAATATGGGACGACACTTAACTCACATGCATTAAGTCAGTTTTCCTAGAACAAGACTCTGATGAAAACTGGGTATTTCACAAGTTCAGGTCCACGAAAATGGCCTAGTCCAGCAGGGTATTGTACAGTTCACAAGTTGAGGTCTACTCCAATGGGGTCCACGCCAATGGCCTGGTCCAGCTGCTCTAGGTACTGGCTCTCTAGTGGAAGTGAGTAGCGACGGATGGTTGGTATGCTGTCACACTGGAAATACATCAACAGGTGAAATTGAACACCTTTAAACTTGGTTAAAGGTCCATGTACACAAAATACATAAGCCACATTTTGGGAAAACGGGTCTTAATGCTAAAGCATCAAGTGTTGTCCCAGAATAGCCTGTGCAGTCCGCACAGGCTAACCAGAGGCAACACTTTCCGCTTTTATGGTATTTTTGTTTTAAGGAAGTCTTTCCTAAAGTGAAAATGCTGTTTGGACGGAAATTGTTGTCTCAGAGTAGACTGCACAGGCTTATCTAGGACGACACTTGACACACATGCATTAAGCCCTATTTTCCTACAGCAAGATTCACATTATTGAGGAATCACTAGTTCTAGACGCACCAACATTATTGTATTATAATGTCAATTCAATACATGCAAAAGTTTGCATTATTGACAGAAGCATTTCTTTTATTGTAAACCAGGTCTCCACATTAACATTCAAATCCACTTGTCAAGTCAAACTAGTGTTTTTAAAAAAAAATGTCACAATTGTCAACTATTCCCAATCAATGAATAAAAAACCTGACTTAATAAACCACAAATGAGAACAAGCAAATTGTTGAATTGATGTTAATGGATGGGTGCAAATCCCTTGATATATCATCCTAAAAAAATAATGTGTAGGGTTATTGTGTGTATGCATTGCAATTCTCCTCATTGATATCTATACACCCATGAAGTTTAATGTTGAAATCTTGTATTGTATCTGAGATATAACCCTAAAAAGTTACATCATTCAAAAAAAACAAAGGGCACTAGTAACATTTATTAAAGAAAGCGTAGGGTTATGGTTCTTGTGCATGACACTTCTTCTAATTGATCTCTACACACCCATGATGTATCATGTTGAAATTTTGCATGGTATCTGAGATATAGCCCTGAAAAATTACTACAAAAAACAAAAAACAAAGGGCGTTAACTCTTATTTAAGAAAGTGTAGGGTTATGGTTCTTGCGCATGGTACTTCTTCCCATTGACATCTTTACACCCATGAAGCTTCATGTTGATATCTTATATAGTTTCTGAGATATAGCTCTGAAAAGTTTGTGACAGACGCACAGACGGACAACGCCAATTCTATATCCCCCTGCAGTTGAATAATATTTAAGGTAACTAACTGTGACTTTTGTGTACCAGGCTATTAGATTTATCTCCTTTGTTTACATAACAGTTTGTTATAGGATGTCAGGCATTTCCCTAGGAATTTGGTCAGGCACCGCAGAATGGGGTTGGTGTGGAAGGGGGCGTGCCCCTTTCCCTGTGTTGATTTTTTTATATTTTCTGAATGTTCTAAATCAAAATCTACACTACTTTGGAGTTACTAAAAGACACAATTTTCTTTTATTAGTTATTTATTTTTCCTTAATTTATTGCATTCAAGACGGGAGCAATCATATGAGATGTTTGATTCCAATTAATGGTAATTATAACTTAAATTATGCACAACTGCAACGAACACCAGTTACTTTTTATTTTTGAAGCACTGCTGAAATAGTCCTAAACAATTATAATAAAACAAACAAATTTAGAACACCTTTATGGCTCATACGCCATGTGTACCGGTAATTCTTGATCATTATTAGGGGACAAACACAATAATTGACCCCCATGAACCACCCGTTAATCATTCGCACGTCATATCTAAGCCCCTTATGCACATACCGCTGTTAAGTGCGTGCATTTTTTGATTGGTCGCTGGCTGAATGAGGGCAACAGTCCGGTCAGAGTTTGTTAGCGCTTGTGAAAGTCTCAAGCGTCGCTGCGACATGATCGGAAAAACAAGCGCCGTGGCGAAGTTGATTTTGAAGTTTAGGCACCGCAAACCCTCTGTGCTAAAACTGCCTGGGGAAATGCCTGGATGTATAGTGTTCAAGTATGGGAATACCACTCGCTCTGTATATTAAAAATCAACAAAAAGTTTTGTGAGGAAATTCCAGCCAAATTACTGGATTGTAATCTATTTTCTTGCTTGTCTATTTGAAAAAAGTAAACCTTGACTATTTCACTGGTGCGGTCCGACAAGCAGATTCTTTTTCACTTGTCTGGACCAATATTTTGGTTGTTCTGGATAGAAGGTCTAAGATTAATGTGGAACCCTGTACAACTGTTGTGGTTTAATTAGGGATAAGGTCAATAAAAGGTTTACCGAAACTTACATTAGTGATGGACACATTGGTCCTCGCATCTACCACAGATGGTGGTGGTACATTGTCTTTCCTAGGAGCAGAGGTGGGCATATCTGCCTCCCAAACTTTCTGTCGAAAGTCACGAGAAATCGGGAATAGATGACCCTCCGTGTTGAACAGATACTTTGCTGCATTTTTGTTGACTTGATTGTCTTTGTCAAATAACTGAAAATAAAGATACGATTGAAGTTACACTTTAATGAAATACAATTCAAACAAGTGGTACATTATTTCCTGAAACGTTCACAATTTTGAGTACATAGTCAAGATTTTCATAAATTTGGTAGAAGATCAGTATGTTGTTACATATAAAATGCCAACCCTTGATCCTTTTGATAACAGTTTAACAGATTTTAATTCATTTTTCTAATAAAGTCTTTATACACCATGTGACCCTTTGGCATGGCCAGATTTGATCCCAGTGGCGTCCTTTTGAACAAAAGTCGTACAGGACCACTGAATGTTGCTTATTACCAAACATCTTAACTAAAAGTTGTGTAGGGGATGATTTTTACAATTTTCACTATATATATACAGAAACATAATTGAAAAAGTTACCCTTAGGGTAGGTCCAAATTTGAACCCAAGTGCATACTTTTAACAAATTTGATTGAAAACCTCCACATGAACTTCTGAACATGTACTAAACCTCTGGACCTTGCAGTTTCAGGGGAAAAGAATGTTAAAGTCTATGGGCTTTGCGGTTCTGGGGAAATTCTTGTCTAGTTTTTCACTAGATACACATATAGCTTGATGATATAATGGAAACAAGTTTCCCAAGGGAAGCATCAATTTGATGACAGGGGCATGATTGGAATAATCTTGTTAGAGGATCACTATATGATGTTATGTAACAAATACCAAACCTCTGGGCCTTACCGTTGCAGAGGTCTGAGGAGAATACTTTACCCCCAAATAAAGGCAATTTTAGACCCCTAGGACATGATTTTAACAAACTCTGTAGTAGACTGCCATATAATGTTATATACTAAATATCAAAACCTCTCAGCCGTGCAGTTTTGACAAGATTGTTTAAGATTCCCGTTTTGCAATCTATCTTAACACTGGTGACCAACATACGATATGCAGCAGCTCAGAAATATTTAAATAAATTGAAAGAGGGAGAATCCAAGGATCAATCCTTTGAAGTTTCATAAAAATCTGCCAAGTTGTTTACGACAAACGACACACGCCCCACAGCCAGCAATCACAGTAGCTTCCCATGAGCATTCCTTGCTGAAGTGAGCTAGTAAATATCAGGATTCAGAACCAGATGACCAGTTATCACATATACATGTGTTAATAAATGTGATACATGAAACTGCATGAAACCAATCTGATATTAATTGAAAGTTATAAATCAGTCATGAGTGAAATATCTCTTAATAAAGACAAATAAATAATTAACTACACTGAATCTGAGGTAAAAATTAGCGATTTAGCAATTTAATAAATCAATAACTTCAGTACAAAGTTCAAACTACATTTAGTAACTTAAAGTGTGATGTTCTCACCAGGTATAAATATTTGCATGTTTCACTGAGAAAGAAGCTCTCCATTCTGTCTTCTAGCTCTTTGGTATTCACATCATGTATTGTGCCATAGCCACATCTATAAAAAAAACAGAAATGAGATAGATACAAGCCTCTTTCTGGGAAAACGAGACTTATTGCATGTTCGTACAACATCCCACAGTAGCCGTGCAGTCAACACAGCCTATTCACTGTGCATAATTCAGGGACGACAATTTCCGCTATAATGAAATTTTTAGTTTAAAGGAAGTCTCTTTTTAACAAAAATACAGTTTAGGCGGAAAGTGTTGTCCCTGATTAGCCTGTGCTCACTGCAAAGGCTAATCATGGACGACCCTTTACGCACATGCATTTTCAAGGTCCATAACTCAACTCCTGCCCGGGCCTTAGGGCTGGTTATGAAACTTGGCTGAAAAAAATATTTTTATAATCTTCATTCATCATTCACATAAAGTTTGGACAACAATGGTTGAAACAAATTTGGTCAACAAAGGTTGAAATCTACTGGACTTAAGAGAGCGGTGGGAGGGGATGGGGTAAAAACGCACTTTTTAATTCAATACCAACAATGCATCTTGTTTAATGAATAAGTTTTTTGGCGTACCTGAGCATAAGTTATAACTAGAGCTTTGTCACAGACATGACGAATACCCCCACATGCCGCATTGACACAGAATATTTTGCATGTAAAAACGCACTAAGTGACCCCCTGACCTAGTTTTTGACCCGGAATGACCAATATTTGAACTTGACCTAGACATCATCTAGATACAACTTCTGACCAAGTTTGGTGAAGATTGGATGAAAACTACCGGGTACTTGAATTAGAGAGCGGACAACATAATGAATGTTTAAAACACACTAAGTGACCCCGTGACCTAGTTTTTGACCCAGCATGACCCATTTTCGAACTTGACCTAGACATCATCTAGATACAACTTCTGACCAAGTTTGGTGAAGATCGGATGAAAACAACTTGAGTTAGAGAGCAGACAACCAATACGGACCGACCGACCGACAGACAGAGCGACCGACCGACAGACAAGCTCACTCCTATATACCCCCCTAAACTTCGTTTGTGGGGGTATAATTTTAACATATGTACTATGAAACTTTTCCTTTTAATCAACCTCACTCCATGTTAACATATATTTCTCTATATTGCTTTTATACATGTTTTCATAGTCATTTTTACATGAATATAGAAGCAAATGTTCATGCATTTCAAGCAGGCATTCAATTTGGTAGCTTATGACAGTTTTTTTAACTTACATGCTTACTGTACTTTTTTTCCCAATAAGTTTAAATTCTGTGTTGTAAACCTGTAAACTTTATTTTTTTACTTGAAAACAAAATTTGTATGTGTATTTTCCTTGTCTTACAACACAATAAAAGCAGCATCATGCAAAATGGGTATTAGGTCATATGCTGCCAGCATAGCTCCAGACCTGCCTGCACACTCGCACAGTCTGGTCCGTAGCTAATCTGCCCAATAATGACACCTTGAAACCTTGCTTGTCTTTATAAGGGACAGAGTAGCTCCTGACTATACATCCCGCTCTGGTCTGCAGCTAGCTAGGCTGGCCACATTTGGCATAATACCCATTTGACATGACATGGCTCATAATCAGTTTAACCCTTTGCATGCTGGGAAATTTGTCGTCTGCTAAAATGTTGTCTGCTGAATTTCTAAAATAAGCATTTTCTTCGATTTTTTTTCTAAGACCACTATCAGAATAGCAAACAGTTTGGATCCTGATGAGACGCCACGTTCTGTGGCGTCTCATCTGGATCCAAACTGTTTGCAAAGGCCTTCAAAATCCGGTTCCAGCGCTCAAAGGTTTAAGATTATTTCTCACTCTGCTTTTGCATGCAAGTTGATGCTGTTATAAATATCCCTGCCAACGTGAAGGTAAAATGGATTCTTTGTGGCCTGATACAGGAAGTAGGTAGATTCCACCAACTCTGGCCTCAGGGGGTAGAACAAGACGTCCGGTGCCTTGAGGAACCAGTTGAAACGCTCTGGCAGTGCGCTGTATTTGCGCCATATTGAGTAGAAGACGGCGTGGCTGCAGATTGCCTCTTCTATATCACCATGCAAGACCTAAAATTAATATCAATAAGTAAAATACAAAACTTGTCAGTATATAAACAATTCACATTTACCTTTCATTCTAATAGCTCTTTACATTCTTAAGAGATTCTCTAAACCTACATTAAGTATGAAACTATACAAAAAGCAAAACCTCCAAATCCATGAGGTCAAGACCAACAGTGTTTGTGCTCTGCTCTTCTCAATGAGATTTATTAACCTATGAAGATAGCTTAGTCTCAGAATTATGCTCTGGACAAGCAAAAAGTGAACACGCCAACTACCAACAATGATGTTGCAGACACAAGTAACGCCTGTTTGTTGTAGGTCAATCGATAAAAAAGTGAATAAGACATTATTATACAGATTAATCTTGTGATATTTTTTATTACACCACCAAGGACAAAATAATAGTTATCTCTATGAAATACAAAAAGTATGCGTCGCGTCATGGGAAAATATGTCTTATGCCATATCAGGCCAGCTAAGCTCAAGACCAGCCTGCACAATTTTGGTAAGCCTATTCCCTGCCTTCTATAAAGTCACGCAAGTTTTCGTGTTGTTGTTAGTGGACAGGATAGCTCCTGACCAGACTGTGCGAACCCGCAGACTAGTCTGGAGCTGTGCTTATTGCATATGGTAAAAGACCCATGTTTTCATGATGCTGCTAAAATGCCGTACCTGGACCCCTGGCCAGGCCGCTTGTAAGGCATCTATCCAGTAGTTAGCTATCTCCCCTGAGGACATGTGCACGTTCACATAGATTGGTGTGTTACCTATGCCTTTGTTGCATTTTAAACGTCTGAAACGAAGAAATTCTCTTTACAAAAAAACAATAGTGAAAAGATTCAGCCAATATTTGAACTTGTAGCATGAACGCCATTTGGTACATTTTGTCCAAACATTTCTTTTAGAATGTTTTTATAAAAAATTACACATATTTGTAAACATAAGTTAATGTTTGGGAAATTTTACAGGATATGTTCATAAGAAAATCAACAAACAATATGATCCACATCATGCAAAAATGGGTCTTCTGCCATATGTGGCTAGTGTAGCTCTACCCTTGTCTACGCATAGTCTGGTCAAGAACTACCCTGTTAGCTAAAAAGTGATTTTGTAGTGCACAGCTTAGCGCCTGACCAGATTGAACATTTGTGCTGGCTGGGCTGGAGCTACGCTGGCCCCATATGGCATAAGACCCATTATCGCATGACGCAGGTAATATTATGCCACCTACCCGCGTCTCATATGGTATTTTATGGATTCGTACGAATCATTGAATAACTTGAGGTCTTCTGGTTCCCCAAATAAAATAAAGCTCTGAAATATAATAAAAGCAAATGTCACGTCAAACAATGCAGATAATAAGAAAATTAACACAATTTTGTAGTATTATATTTACGTTTAATTTAGCAGAAAATAAGAAAAGGAACACATTCTTGTTTTATTTAGCAAATAATCTATTTCATTCTGCAATAGAGACCTTGCAGCTGTTTATATGATATCAAATACAATATTACTTCTTAAACTCGAACCTGATAACTCAAAAACCTTAAATAAATAGCATAGTCCCAGCAAAATCATCATTACTTCATGAAGGAATTTCCAATGTTAATTCGAGCTTTGATAACTTGATTTTGAGCAAAATCCAACAAGCAGTTTGAGGGGTTGAAAAAAAGAACATTTTGGGACTATATATTGCTTTGTTGAAAAACAGACAAAGGGCCAGAATTCTGCCAAAACTTGCAGCAGCCAAAATCCCTTTCTTCACAATCATCTATCCATTAATTTCATTCAACTGTGAAAGTTTAAGTGAGATACACTAGGTAGTTTACAAGAGGAGTCGAAAACACCAAATTTCATTACTACATTATCTATAATAGTGGAAAAATAGACAAAGGGCCATAATTCTGCACACAAAATTCCTTTCTTCACATGCATCTTAACATTAATTTCATTCAACTGCGTTAGGTTTAGCAAAATGCACCCTGTAGTTAAAGAGGAGTCGAAAACACCAATTTTCATTACTACATTATCTAAACTGAAACTCGCGACCAAAATTCGTTTCTTTCAGATCATCTACACATTGAGGCCATATAACTGTGAACGTTTGAGCTGGGTCCACCCTGAAGTAAAAGAGGTGTTTAAAACACAAGCTTTGGAAAGTACAGATGTACTGACAGACTGAGGGATAATGCAATGCTCAATGCTTCCCACTCCATTGGGGCATTATAATACCCCTTTATGATTTTGATATGCACAACCTGCTATCTGATCTACAAACCTTGAGCATGTATTCAAAGAATGAGTCCAAGCTATCTATAAACCTTGAGCATGTATTCAAAGAATGAGTCCAAGCTATCTACCAACCTTGAGCATGTATTCAAAGAATGAGTCAAAGCTATCTACCAACCTTGAGCATGTATTCAAAGAATGAGTCCAAGCTATCTACCAACCTTGAGCATGTATTCAAAGAATGAGTCCAAGCCTGCCCCCAAACCACTCATCTTGCCCACCCAGTCTCCACTCTGAATATTGATCACATTCCCTGAAACAACACAAAAAAATGGGGATTTAGTAACCGTATGTTGTTTTTTTTGTTAAATTTCAAACTGAAAGTTGTCAAATTTTGTTATTTTATGATAATATCAAATGATAATTTCCCAATTATTATAATGATAATTTTCCAATCCAGCTATATGAGTGGAATCTCAGCAAAACATAATCTTCCAACATGTTCATTCTCAATTGTATAGAATTTTAAAGAAAACAAAACAAAACTTTATTTCCCAATTAAAGGCAAAACAACCCAATTCCCTAAATGATGAGAAAAAAGGCTGAGTAATTGCTGGCACTGATAAATGATGAATGACACAGAACATCTGGGCCAAAACTCAAGTAAATTCCCTTAATTTACAAAATTTCTTTTTGTTTAATGCTGTGACTACCGGTCCAGGGTACATAATATAATTACTGGCACAAAATCATCCTAAAGCAAATGTTACATTGTTTTGTTACATCAACATTACAGCAGAAAGTCTATAATAGATCTGGACAAAGTCTGGCTCGACTGTGTTCACATATAATTTTATTAATACAACACACTTAACAGAAATGAAAGCAAATTACACGCTATAAAAGAAATTAAAATTGCGAAAAATTGTCTACTGTATCTACTGTTCTGTCTTACTAACCTATAAGGCCAGTCACATTAGAGCGAAAGTCCCAGATTCTTTGGACCGCTTTTCGAGCCACAGATTCATAAATGGGATCCCCCAATAGGCGAGAAAGGATTCCAAATTCCAGCACCAGGGTTCCAGCCCCCGCAGTGCAGGTCTCGTTTATACAATCAGCAGGTACACCATGTTCTAAGTTCACCTACAAACAAAAATTCCTTCAATGATAAAGGATAACACACTTTTTGAGGTTATGAATGTACAAACACTCAACAACTGGGTTGAAGCCCAAGTATGCAGCTTCTTCCCTTCCCGTAAGAGTAACCAGCATACTAACCTATATGATCTTAGGTCAAAGCTTTCTCATGATATCCTGAAGAAAAAAAGACTTGCTTAGTGAGAAAACTGTTTTCATGCTACCCATGTACTTGTACAATACCTTGTGACCTAACTATTGGCTCTGTTGACATAAAATTGATAGGCATCATTCTGTCATCCTTTTCTTCCGAATAACTATCATAATATTTTTCATTTTGAAGGTCAAAGCATTCTTTAGATACAAAAAAAAATAAAATAATTGCATGTTACCAGCCCCTCTGACCAAGACCTTAGACCTCAAAATCAATAGGCTTCTGCCCTACATCCCAAGCATCAAGCATACCAACTTACATCATTGTAGGTCAAAACATTCTATATGAGCAAGTTTCTTGGAAAACAGGGCTTAATGAATGTGCGTAAAGTGTCGTCCCAGATTAGCCTGTACATTCTGTACAGGCGAATCTGGGACAACTTTTTTCGCATTTGCATTAACCCCAATTTCCCAGAGCACTTATCGTATACCTGCTGTGTACACTTTATTCCAGTCTGTTGTGTCATCACAGAATATTTGTGTCGTGTTCTGAGAAAACTGGGCAAAATGCTTGTGCATAAAGTGTCATCCCAGATTAGCCTGTGCAGTCCACACAGGCTAATCCGGGACGACACTTTCCGCCTAAACTGGATTTTCGCTAAGAGACATCATTTAACCAAAAATTCCATAAAAGCGGAAATTGTCGTCCCTGATTAGCCTGTGCGGACTGCACAGGCTAATCTGGGATGACAATTTACGCACAAACATTTTGCCCAGTTTTCTCAGAACACGCCACATTTATGTGGTACTGCATAACAATATTTTCTTTGTAAAACATAGTTATATGTATATCATTTAAATCACTCTACCATATCCACTGATGTTTAGAAAAAAGCAAGAGCGTCTTTATGGAGTTAAAGCGCTCACATGAGTTGACAGACATCAATTGTTGAAGACTTTGACTTTTTGACTATATGTTTGACCTTCACCTTTGAGGTATAAGGAGACGGTTCCAACAAGGCGTCTAATGATGGCTTACTTTTGAGCACAATTATTTCAATCTATCAATCAATCTCGAATAACAATAACAAACAAATCATACACACAAATGTGACATGTTAACTGAACTATAATGAATAGCATTGCAGTCGAAGGGGAGTCACTGCTCAATCATATATTCAATATTAATAAGAGTTGTCTCACATGTTACATAAGCTTAATTTATGACAAGAGTGGTAACAAGATTTTTCTCTAAGATTTGATCCGGTGACCTAGTTTTTTAACGTACCTGACCCAGATTCGAACCAGGCCCAAATGTTGTCAAGATATACATTCTGACCATGTTTTAGCAAAATTGAGTCATTATGTGGCCTCTGCAGTGGTTACATTTTTCTACCATTTGACCTGGTGACCTTGTTTTTGGACACATCTGAGGAATATTCAAAGTCAGTCTAGAATATGTCATGATAAAGATTCTGACCAAGTTTCATTAAGATTGATTCCTAAATGGCCCCAATATTGGTATCGATGTTTTTCTTAGATTTGACCTAATGACTTAGTTTTTGGATACACATGACCCAGATTTACACTTGTCCTAGATATTGATTACATGAACAGTCTGACAAAGTTTCATCAAGATTTGACAAAACATTTGGCATCTTGATTGGTAAAGAGCTAAAATTTGAAGAAGCACACCACACACAAAACAACGATGGACACCAGATATAGGATGATCATAATAACTCAGTCTTTGTTCTCACGTGAGCTAAAACTTAATATGAATATAAAATATGTACCCTTGGAAAGGGTATTCCAGTAGCAGTGTTCTCAAAGGCAGGAAGAAGTCGGGAAGCAAGATCATTGGCAAGGCTGAGCAGTTCTCCATCATAATCAGGCGGAGTTATGTCCCCAAAAGGCTTGGATGGGTCCACAATCAACAGGTGGGATGAAAGCAGGCCACCTAACACTCTGTAATAACATGGAAACTGGTGAGAGAAGTGAGAATTTGTATAGGTGTATTCTGTTACACTAACAGGCTAACAGATGTCAACTTGTTTTACAATCTTGATAAAAAAATCCAAGATCCTTGTTAGTTATTGCCCCGTTTGAATAAGCCTTGTTCCAAATTATGTCAAGATAAAAATGAGGTCATGTGATGCGAATATGCCGAGTATTGAATTGAATTATCAAAACGTTTTAGAAAGTTGTATTGATGTTAACAAACAGTCAATTTAGGTCAATCAAGAATTTTGACTTTGCAGGCCTTTTCCTGGCCATTTTGGGAAAAAAAGCAATTTTGGGATTGGGAAATTTTGGGGAAAACTAATTTAATATAACTCTTATAATAATACAAATTGGAAGACCAAAAAACCTTATAAAATATAGCTATATAATTTGTTAGATGCAATTGAAATAAAATTGAGATATAAAAATCATTAGACACTTATTTCTAAGACCCATAGATGCGCCAGGATAAGGCCTGCCTTGTGAATATAAGACTTAGTTCAAACGTAAATGTCAAGATCAAAATAAGGTCAGGTGATGTGGGTGTTCTTAGAGTGTTAAGAGTTGGAATTGAGATCTTCTGATCTACAACACCACAATGTTCTCTTTATAGCATTCCTTGAACTGTAATAACTGATAGTTGCCTAGAACACCTGGGCAGTGGTGTTATGGATGGTCAGTTTATCAATCAAACTGTTTTATACCTGATAGTTGAACACTTGCACAGAGGTATTTTGGAATGTCAGATTACATGTATATATCAAACTGTATATTACCTGATAGTTGCTTCGAACACTTGCACGGTGGTGTTATGGAATGACAGATTATCTATCACAAGCTGGACACCCTTGATGAACTCTGTGTCATTCCCAAGAACCTACAACACACAAAAATATGAGCCTTGTTGTGGGAAAATGGAATTTTATGCATGTGTGAAGTCATCCGTCATTAGCCTGTGCAGTCCCCACAGGCTAATCAGGGAGGACACTTTCCGCCTAAACAGGAGTTTGCCTGTATACAAAATATACAATAAAAGCGGAAAGTGTCTTCTCTGATAAGTCTGTGCTACTGCACAGCCTTTCGGTAGTATGGGACGAAACTTTAGGCACATGAATTAAGCCCCATTTTCTAAGAGCGTTGCTCGAATTTACATAAACTGTTGCAATAAAAATTCATGTCAGACTGATTACCATCAGGAGACCTTATAGAAAAGAATAATGCTTGATTTAAAGGACCATGCTTTCAGTATCATTATTCATTTAGGGCAATTTTTTACCAAATGATGAAATTCCAGAAATTTCCTCCCAAATAAGTCTGCACAATAATCGCTATAATCTAGTAGCTTGATTCATTATGATAGTATAGTAGCAGGAGAAGTTGTCACCAGCCCAAGAATTAATAACTAAATTTATACAAGCCTGAATGAAATTTCACTAGGCCTGGGCTGTCAGGCTAGTGGTTATGTATAAAGACTACCTCCAAGCATTTACCGTTCATTGTTTAACTTTACATTGTTAAAGCCAGTACTGGTAGCCCTACACTCTCATTTTCAGTTGTATAATGGCAGTAATGTAATATTTTTATGATTTCAAGTAACCAAATTTATTTACTCTGTGCCATCTCATTTTTTTTCCAAAATAGATGAAATCTTTAACCAACTTACAGCTAAGGTGTCAAGTGTGTCTATCAATGTAAGACTGTATTCTCCAAGGACATCATTGATGTTTATATTTGACCTGAAATTTACCAAAATATATCTGATATATTATTTTTCTGAGATGTGCATGCAGCAGTGATTTTTTTACCTGCAAGTCCTGCGTCCTGGACTCACAAAATCCTCTGGGGATGAAAAGTTTCAAATTATGTGAGTCACAAAAAAGCATTGAAATTTCTTTAAAAAAAATATATAGTTTAATATTTGGACTTGTTCTTTCAATTTGAGGACTCATAGATTTGCAAGTTATCGAGTCCCAGGACTCAGATGAGAAAATTTGTAAAAATATCACTGATGCAGTATTGTTTTATGACACACAATTATGTCACTCGAGGCCAATCAGATGGAGAGACCTGGGATGCGTAGATAATTAACTTGAAGCAAATTGATATGAGCTCAAAAAATTCTAGAGAAATTGAATTTTATAAATAAATTCAGAAAAAATAAATTATTTCACCGTGTTTTAATTTTTTAACTGATTTAAATTCATTGAACACGTCAAGTATTTATTTTCCATGATGATCATGCTGAGAGAAGTTGGAGGCTACACAAAACTAAATATGGGCAAAGGGGCTTCTTCTGTTCATGTACAAAATCCAATCTGGGGCTCATAACATTGCAGCAATCAAATCATGTGGTTTGCATACTGTATGCCCGGATAACATGGTTGCCCTTGGTCAGATTGCCGTGGGTCTGTTCACCCTATATTATATAATGTTTTTAGCGATAAGTAATGTCGATAGGTTTGTTATTTTATGCTTTACATATATTTTTGCATTTTTTTACCAATCGGTTTTGATATTTTGAAAATTATTGCAGTTTTGTTAAAGACTCTTATGAATATAATAAGGAGCTACTTGTATTATAACTATTTTAATACGTGCACACACAAAATTTAGTGAGTGCATTCATTTATGAATTTACTAACTATGATTGAGAGATACTACATTAATTGATTGATTGTTTATGATAACTGTACATAGTTAAAGCCTATTTAATTCACCATGATAATAAAACTAAGGGCGAAACTGACAGTTTAATATTGTTGACATATTACTAGAAAAATGTGTGCCATGTAAAAAAATGGAATTACATGTGGGACATAAATTTACACTTACGGATCATCATAGTCAGGTCCTCTACCAGTGCAGTGTATTGGGTCAAGTTCATCCATGGGATAAGCATGTTTCATGTAATTATCGTAACCAAAATAAAACATCTCCCTGATTCCATCGAGTGTTTCAATGCGCTCCTTTTCGGAAAAGTAACCATATTTTTCATCATATGGGCTCCACAAATTTTTAAAGATATCTTCATTGCTAGTTGTGTGCCAAACGCACACTATCGAGAACACAATAAGCAGTGCATACATAGTATTGCCATTATGCCATAGTTAATACGTACGAAAACTTAAGAAAGTTTACATGTCAACAACTATTAAACCGGAAGAGCCGAACAACATACAAAGTATTTGGGAGAATTAAAAAATAGTTCGCTATTTAACATATGTATTCAGATCATATGCTACAATATTATACAAAAAAATCAGACCATATCTCTAAGCAAATAATCATGCTATATAATTTGTAGATTTATTATGCTATTTTACTATTAAATTCTTATATTCTTACACAGTTTGGAAAACTACTTTAGGGTTTTTCCCATATTGACCAATGGAATAATTGAACGTGTTGATAGGATTTCCCGAAAACGTGCGATAAACGCCAAAGCAGTCCGAATTTGGCGGGAGATTCTGACATCTGCAATGGAGGAAAATGATGATTTTGATGTTATTTTTGAGGTAACGGTTATGTCCTTCAAATACGATTATCAAATTATGATAATGGGTGGTTGTATATAGTATGGGTACATCACATAGGTAACATACTTTAATTACAGGATAAATTCTGACAAAACTATTTACAAAGCTGTAAACTTACAAAATATGATGTTATTGTTAATAACATTGTTATAACTTCTGTATATTTTTGTATGACTTTCAGGGATCACCTCTTTATGAAAGTTTGAGACAGGATCAAACTCTTGCAGAAGAAATGTCAGATATTGAAAAACACAGCCGGACAACAACATCATCTACGCATGTAGATAGAAAACTTTGGACGCTAAATAAAAGAACTGAAGTTTGTTGTGTAAGTTGCATTAAATTAGCCAATATTTTTCGTGTTCAACTAAAGTGCGTATATGACTCAAATTTGCGAATATGACTCAAATTTGATAATATGAACAGATAACGGCTGTTTTAAAATGTTTTTCCTACTTTTTTATATGAAAATCGTTCTAATATCTCAATACTGTTAAGATCCAGTAAACCTTTAGTGTTTTTTCCTGACTTTTTTATTTAAGGGACTCCAAATTCATATCCGTGAATATAAACGACCAATCAGAACACAGCTTTTAGGCTACACAGCACCAATTCCGAAATCCAAATACATAATGATAATGTCTAGTAAATTGCTCTTTTTATGTTAACAGGCTTAACACAATGACATTATGTATAATTTTAATGATACAGTAACTTTTGGATAAAAACATTGCAGAAAAAGAATCAATATTGTTTATATTCGTTCAAATTCGCTCTTTTTTTTCATATACACGAATATGAGTCATATACGCGTTTTAGACGGACCAATATTTTTCACACATATATTTAGATGTAGTCATTGTTTTAGCTCAGTATATGCCTGATAACTGTCCAAGAATGTATTTGTTTAAAAAGGAGCATGATAATGGTGTAATAATTATGATAATATAATCAATATAATCATAACATCCACTATGCTTATGTCCGTCTACACTCAATCAAACTTCTAACACAAGTTACACAACACTTACATTTTGAGTATTTCTGGGATATTTTTCAAGAGATTGAGTCAAAATTTGAAGTATTCACAAATTCAAAATTTAAATAAGTTTTTAATTTCAACTAGAATGTTTGTTCAAATTGATTTATCATCCAATGAATTATCATTAAACAATCAGTATTAATCCAACTTACCCGGTAAAAAAAAACAACAACAAAATATAATTATTTAATAATATATTTTTTTTTTGTGAAAATCAAAGAGTAAATCACAAATTAACTTGCACTAATCTAACCGTTTCTGGTTGCTCAGTACTCAATGCTCTTATGACAGGTTGGCACATTTAATGAATAGCCCTTTATATCTTATGAATGCGGATGGACTAAATAACTGAATAGGAGCCTTTCAAGTTCACGGAGGCTGCTTACGGTGGCAGGTCATGGAAATATGTGCAACTTGTTACAAAAATGTTAAACTATGTTTGAATTGGGTGTTTTTTTATGGCAGAGCAAATGTTTATTATGTGTGATGTGACATGTGTAATACATGTGTTGGGTTTGAAGTACAAGCAATCAAATTCAAATGTATGACTGTCTTAGCAATAGACCTGCCTAAAATTGTCCTATTGGATAACCACACATTTTAATCAACTTAGAAACAATTATTTGAATGAATATTTTGTGTTTTTGATCAGAATGTCCTGAAAGAAGAATTATTTGTGTAAGAAAATTCACATACTTCCATCTGCACATACAGCAAGATGAAACCACACCCGCATATTTTACTGAAATGTCAAAATGTCATGATGGATAATTGATTTCAATGCAAATATGAGTCACGTTGTGCCAAAACTGGGCATAATGCATGTGCGTAAAGTGTCATCCCAGATTAGCCTGTGCAGTCCGCACAGGCTAATCAGGGATGACACTTTCTGCTTAAATTGGATTATTGCTAAGAGGAGACTTCAATTAAAAGAAAAATGTCATAAAAGCGGAAAGTGTCGTCCCTGATTAGCCTGTGCGGATTGCACAGGCTAATCTGGGACGACACTTTACGCACATGCATTATGCCCAGTTTTCTCAGAACACGACACATATGTGGAATCCAACAAAAACATGGGAAGTTGCATTTTATTATCTTAAGTTATTAGGGAGAAATGGGTTTTAAAGTGATGTATTAGAATTCAGATTGAGTGTAGATGGGATCATTAGTTTCATATTGTTTATAATTAATAATGTATTTGTATCGTTAGGATAAAGATACCGTAAATTTGTTTCCAGGAAGAAGTGGGAGCACTTCAATGGCTGACAGGAAGATTTCTACCGGATACATCGTATTGGGTAATACAAAGTAACATGCTTGCAGTCTTCAAAAGTTCCCATTTTGAAATTACTATCCTCTCATGCTTGTGACCTTAGCCCAAAGCAATTTTTACTAGCCCTAACTTATAAGAAATAAAAGCTTCATTGCATGAATCACAGGCGCAAGGTGATATAAAAACACTGTGAAGTTGTTAATATTAAATATATATATATATCTTTTGAAGAAGTGTCTTGTTTTGGGTTTCAAACACCGAATCTGTCTATTATATTTTTACTCATCCAAGTGGACGATCCTAACAGAATTGTTAATGTTCCCATTTTTTTTTAAACTCGCATTGGCTAGTGCGAATTTTGAGGACTGTGCTTGAGTGTCTTTCAAATAATAACTGTTATGTTATGTCCTATAAACTGTGTATCTAGCTAGGTTTTTCTGCATTCTTTTGTATGACTGCATTTACTTATTTATATTAAAGTGATTACATATGAGCCGTGCTCTGAAAAATGTATTCACGGGCTTATCAGGGACCGCAAGGGCCACCTAGACCGGATTTCTATTTAAATAGAAGAGACTTCATTTAAAAGAAAAATAAAAATAAAATGGTAAGTATTGTCCCGGATTAGCCTCTGCAGCCGCACACACTAATCTTGGACGATACTTGACCGGTATGCGCTTGAATTAAGCCCTGTTTTCCAAGAGGGCAGCTTGTATTGATTTACACAGTAAAAAGGTCTCATTCAAATATGTTATGTAAAGAAAAACCTCTGTACAATCTCATTATTAACAGATTAAATGGTAGTCTATTTTCTCCTTAGTCATGACCTGTGCTGTACAGTAATTTTTCAACATTGTCACTATAGTGTTCTCAAAAACTTATATTCACTACTTTCCTGAATTGAATGTATTATACCCCTCCTTTTTAACTTTTGAATTTTTATTGACTTAGGTATGTAGTAAATTTGTTAATTAGACATGTACTTATTAATTAGTTGTAAATGGCTAATCTGTATGTTTTTCACTTTGATATTTTTCCAGGATAAGATGTTCATGAAGAACATAATCCAGATACTTCAATCCAGTCCCCTTCTCCTGCAAGATGATGCTGATTTTCTGTGTAGTTTCCTGGGGTCAACTTTAGCTGATAAAAATGTTCAAGCATTTGATCAACAACACAGGCTTCACAGAACTTTGTCATTGTAAGTATTGCATAAGCATTGCCTGATGCATAATTAAATGCATCAACAAAATGTCTAAACAGCTGCAATGTGTTTGTTTGTTATGCTTTATGTTTTTAATTGTAACTGATGTTTATAATTCCAAGAAAATTCATGTACATGTATATTTGAATTAAATTATTTTAGTTATTGTTAATAAGGCTTATTTAAAGCTTTCAGAATGTTCCCAGATGATTGCTTAGGTAATATCTGGTGTGTTATAAGTACTTATTCGTTTTTATTGCTAAAAAATGATATTGTAAAGTTAAAAACCATGTGTGCACCAAAACTGTTGTGAAAATGTTAATTTTGGTGGGGTGTTTTTCTGTGGGGAAGGGAGGGGGATTGGTTCTATTACTAGGTATGTAAGACGACATATTAATATTGTCATATATGAGCCTTGCTGTGGTAATATGGGGCTTAATCATTGCATGTGCAAAAAGAGTTGTCCCAGATTAGCCTGTGAAGTGTGCACTGGCTAATCAGGGACAACACTAAGTTTTTATAGATTTCTTTTGTTTTAAATTAAGTATCTTTCAAATGAAAATCCAGTTTAGACATAATGTATCGTCCCTGATGCTAATCTGCGACAACACTTTACCCACAAACATTAAGCTCTGTTTTCCCAGGATGAGGCTTATTTGTATACATTGAACCATGTGTTTGTTTATTACAGAAGTGACTGGATACTGTTACCGATCTTGTGTGCAGCACTGCCAGCCGGTCTAACATATTGTCCATCTTGGCTTGAACACAAACCTCTTGTGTCCACTCCTTTGCTTTTTGGATATTTTGCCTGTCTTGGTTGGCGAGGAATAAGCATTTACACAAGAGTGCGACAAAATCGAGTCTGCAGTGATGTAACGTGTTCCGTGAATGAGTTCTTGAAGGAGAGTCAGAAATTTGTGGCTGTGTACAAGAAGTGTTTACGGCTGATACAGGAAACAGAGCTGGTGGCAAGAGGATTCACATTGTAAGTTCCTAAATAACACCAAAACTCATTATTTTGTGGAGTACTGTAGATGTGAAGTACCTTTAGAATTTTCAAATATCAATGAATGTTTGAATTAGATTAAAATTTGCCAAATTTGTGTTGAAAAGAATTATTTAATTTCCATTTTTCAACACAATTTCTTATAAACTTACTGTAAATGTTTAAACCCAAATTATGTAACATTTTGTATCAGTAAAAACATTCTGCATTGGATGTCTTTATTATGTAGCATATTTTGATGAACATAGACCTAAATGATAAAAAAAAACATTTTTGTAAATTTACTTCAGTTGTTTGAAATATTGGTCATGTTGCTGTTGCATAAGTAGATTTAAATATTTTTAATATTAAATTTGGCTTTCCTTTTACTCTCATTTAAATCCTTGGGCTATTAGATTTCAAGAAATCTAATTGTTTTCTCCTCATTTAATGTACTCAATTAATGATTTAATGATTCTCAAGTCATGTGCTGAAACCACGATAAAACAGTCACAATGGTCCAGTGTGTGTGTGTGTGTGTGTGTGTGTGCGTGCGTGCGTGCGTGTGTGCGTGCGTGCGTGCGTGTGTGTGTGTGTACGTGCGTGTGCGTGCGTGCGTGCATGCGTGTGTGTTCAAGCTTTTCCGGACTGTCACTTTTTCATTTATCTTGCAGTTATAAAATAACTAACCACAAATATTAATCATCATATGAATACACGTCCTTCTCCCTATCTCAAAGGTCACGGACAATTTTGGTGGCCGTAATGTATGTTTGTCAGAGCTTGTCCAGACTGTAACTTTGTCATTAATCATGAAATTTAAAAAAAACTTTCCACTAATGTTCACGATAATCAAAAAATGTATTTTGTGTAACAGCCGACTTACTTCTTCAAAGGTCAAGGGCACACTTAAAGGTTATATGTGGCGTGTTCTGAGAAAACTGGGCAAAATGCTTGTGCGTAAAGTGTCATCCCAGACTAGCCTGTGCAGTCCGCACAGGCTAATCCGGGACGACACTTTCCACCTAAACTGTCGCACACACACGCACGCACGCACACACACACACACACACACACACTGGACCATTGTGACTGCACAGGCTAATCTGGGATGACAATTTACGCACAAGCATTTTGCCCATTTTTCTCAGAACACGCCACATATGTTCAATTTGGCCTTAAAACAGCTTGTCCAGTCTGTCACTTCATAATTCATCATGCAATGCTAAAAACTCACACTGAAAGCCAAAGGTCGCACGTTTGCATGGAACAGTTTGTTAAATTATAACAAGCATTATTGACAATTGGCTTTCCATGTTGCTTACAGGCATGATCTTGCTACAATCTTAAGAGTCTAAATAATAATCAACTAATAAAAAAAAATCACAAAATCTTAATGCCTTTTAGAAAAGTGTCCATTTTGACTCTTAACTTTCAGAACTAGTTTGTGAAATATTTATCCATGTATGCATCTAGGGTATCTCAGAAGAACCCACTGTCCAATATAGAGCAGAGTTTTGGGAGTGATGTTTCTATGATGACCAGGCAGTGTCCAGGTCTCCGGAAACTGCTGTTCACATATCTCCGAGACGCTGTGTTAAATATTAGAGAGAACATAAAACACTTGCTAGCAAGGTAATTGATCAGAACAGTAATCTTAATCATCCAGGATTGCTGATCAAATTCATAATTTCAAGTCGTTAAAAATCATTTGATTTTTCAGGGAATACGATTGGTTATATCACACAGGAGCCTGATAGATACCTTTCAAAACTGTTTACGAAAATAGATTGTTTCAAATGATAATTACATCACTTTTTAATATATTTGAGCCACGCTATGGGAAATTAGGAATAATACTAGTGAAGAAACTAGGAAAAAAACATGGAGATGTTAAAGCTAATTTATTGTTGCTTTTGAATTTTTTGTTCAACAGATATCCACTGGACAAAGAGCTGGACGTGCACGGGACATTTCTAGCATTTGAACCCTTGCAGAGTTATGGACCTTGCTTGCAAAATGTCAAGGATGAAGACTTGTTCCATTTAACAGATGGTTTCTCTGTGTCAGCATTAAAGGTTTGTTTATAAGAAATTGAAATACTCTTAGTTCGCCATGCATATATGGTTTAGTAGCTACGAAACACATAAAGTCCTTTTTTAGGGCTAATTGAATGATGCATTTCTCTGTTAATTTATCTGTCATAAATTTTTTCTCATTTTAGGTTGTATGACATGTTAAACACCCAGGTTATCTTTACACTTTTTTTTATAAATTGTGTATGTCCGGAGCATCTGCACTTGCTAAGAGGCATATAGCGATTGGCATGTCTTTATCATCTGTCCTTCTGCTAGGTTAACCCAAAATGACAAGTTTTTCTAATATAAATTATAAAATTTGATTGTTTCATGGATTATGTCGTTGAACACTATAAACACACTCTTCACCTGACCTCGGACTTTACTGAAAGTGATGCGTTTTATCTTAACATTATTACCGCTTTCTACAAAGCATTGATACTTGCATGGATGTCATAACCTTCTGCCTACCTCAAAGGTCAAGGTCTCACTTAGAGGTCAAAAGTCAAAATTGGCCATTAAATAGGTTGAAAATTCTTGTCTTACCGGTAACTTTGCCTGGATAATAATGATGGATTTTAAAATAACTTTGCACACATGCTATTCTTCATGATAAAATGTGTTGCAAGTTACAATCTTGTGTTTCCTTGTTTTTGATAGTAACAGAGTTTTGAGAAAAAGTTCAATGTGCTCTAAGAACACATTTCTTGTTCATTTGGATCCATCCTATTGTTCTCTTAATAAGTTTGTAACTGCTATTTGGTCCAGTCTTTAACAATTGGTGCTCAAGAACTCCGGTTAGAGCTTAAGCGCCATCATGGCCCTCTGGTTCCTGGTTGTTAGAATTAGTTGAGTCAATATGGTTTGAAATCTCAAGTACTAGTACTTTTAACATTAAGATATTCATTAAAAATACAACACTGTTTTGCAAATCATCAATAAGTTGTGTTCCTTGTATACTAGTATACAAACGGGTATAATTTTGAAAATACAATCTTTTCTTACATGGCATCAATCAGTTGCATTCCTGTATACTTGTATACAAGTCTGTATTAATGTAGAATTCAACTCTTGTTTGTAGGGCATCTATCAGTTACATTCCCGTATACTAGTATACAAATCTGTATTAATGTAGAATTCAACTCTTGTTTGCAGGGCATCTATCAGTTACATTCCCGTATACTAGTATACAAATGCGTATTAATAGAGAATGCAACTCTTGTTTGTAGGGCATCTATCAGTTGTGCTCCTTGCACCAGTCAGAGTTGATCAAGGCGCTGGTGTTTTGGGTGTGTGCCAAGTATACATGTAATGACAGTAAGTATTCCTTGATTTACAATCACCATACCATATGATAGGGTTACTTTGAATGAATAATCATCGCCTCTTAATCATTTTGATGCACATACTTTCCAAAATCCTACCGAATATGGTCTTTAAAATAATTATTTAAAAAAGACCATTTGATTTGGAAATTCAAATATCATTGACAAACATACAACATACATGTACTTTCAGATATTTTTTTTCATGTTTAAATGTTTCATTATGACCATTTGTTTTCAACTAGTTGTCATATGACTCCGTGTGTCCAAAGTCTAATGAAATTCCTGACTGTTAATATGTTCTATCAGTGAAGTACCGTTTTCACAATGCCTTCTATAATGATTAATTTGAAGAAAAGTCCAAACAAACATATGCAAGTATATGCAAGCAAAATTAAATGCACCTCATGATTTTGGGAAAACTGGTCTTAATACATATGGGTTAAGTGTCGTTTCAGATTAGCCGGCTCAGTCCGTACAGGCTAATTTGGGACGATACTTTTTGTCTAAACTGGAATTTTGCTAAGAATAGACTTCCTTTAAACGAAAAATAGCCTGATTAGCCTTGGACAACACTTTATGCACATGCATTAAGCGCCGTTTTTCCAGATTGCTGCTCACATTTATATTTTGCTTTGCAACCAGTCAGCGGCTGTTCAGAAATGCTGAGAAGCATTGGACAGGATGTAGATGATTGGAGTGGTTCCCTGGAGAAGTGCTACCAATTTTACAACAGCACCTGGCAAAGCCTGGAACCAGTCTCTAGGAAACCCACACCCTACAGTGGCCAGGAGGATGCTTATGTTGCTGTGCATAGTCTGGATCTGCATCTGCAGGCAGCATTGACAAGGTTGGCTTCAATGGTCTTTTTACTCGGAAAAAATGTGTTATTATTTTGGAGTGTGACTTTGGTCGGTTTGTGGTGAAAAACTCAGGATTCTGCCCAAGAAGGCATTGGGCTGTTATAATGTAACTTTAATTTTATTGATACCTAATATTGAAACTAGGTTTGGGATTGCATAAAGGGTGTGGGGGTCCAGACATCCATTAAAGTGAACAATCTTAAAGTTTTAGTCTCAACTTATCATTTTTGACCATTGAGAATGCTTGTAATATTTGAGGCTGTGGTTTCCATTAATTTAACCACAACATGCAAAAATTGGTCTTATGCCATATGCAGCCAGCATAGCTGCAGACCAGCCTGCACAATTGAGTCGCGTTCTGAGAAAACTGTGCATAATGCATAGGCTAATCAGGGACGACAATTTCCGCTTTTATGGAATTTTTCGTTTAAATGATGTCTCTTCTTAGCGAAAATCCAGTTTAGGAGGAAAGAGTCGTCCCGATTTGCCTGTGCGGGCTGCACAGGCTTATCTGGGATGACACTTTACGCACATGCATTTTGCCCAGTTTTCTCAGAACACAACACAATGGCGCAGTCTTTCAGTCTCTACACTGTCTGCTATAAAGTCATTAAAGGTTGGGGGTCTCATTAGCGGACATTCATGCAGTCTGGTCAGGAGCTATGATGTTTTTGCAGGGTTCGGGAACTCAGCAAGCGGCTGGAATACTCCAGTTCTGACAGCCAATCAGACTCACCCCCTGTGTCATGTGATCTCCCAAGCCTTCTTCAGCCAATCAAATCAGAGCTTGACTCTTGCAAAGGATGCTGGGAGGAAGCACAGCTCAGGATTGCAAAATTTCTTGGCAAACCTTCAGATGGTATTGGTTTAGTGTTAAATATTATTAATATTTATGGAAAGTAAATGATACTATCTGCGGTCTCATGTGAATTGATATACACCCATATACCGGACATGAATTTTATTTGCAGGAAATGTTATTGGCAAGTTGGAAATGGCCAATAAATTAATGATTTTGATTGTGATCTTAAGAATTTTTTTAGTATCGTTATTATCAGGTACTCATTTTGCATAGGTGGTTTTCTTACTCTTTGAAACTAAATTTTTAATTGATGCATAGGGGTGATTAAGCAGTTAATAGTTTTGCTTTATTTTTCAGTTTTTGCAAAACTATGGGTTTAAAGGGACTTGCTCACAGAATTTTTGTGTTAAAAGAAAATTGTTCTTTAATGTGTTTACTTTAAAATATTTTACCTTTGGTGTACTCTTAACTTAAAATAAAAGCAGGCATTTTTTTTTTAAATCCCTGGCCAGGGATTCAGTCTACAAACATTAGAAGCGTAATCTAGCTGTATTAGTAGTTCACATATCTTCCAAATTATAGATGATTTTTACCCAACTGTGAACAAGTCCCTTCAACTGAGTACAACATAAAAATAAGTATGTGACATTGAGGTTGTATTTATGAAGACCCATTGCATGCAATTCTTATATTATAAACACGTATTAAAGTATGAAAATGGTTTAGAAGCTAATTTATATTATATGAGTCGCATTCTGAGAAAACTGGGCATAATGCATGTGCGTAAAGTGTCGTCCCAGATTAGCCTGTGCAGTCCGCACAGGCTTATCAGGGACAACACTTTCCGCCTTAATTGAATTTTTGCTAAGAAGAGACTTCATTTAAACGAAAAAATTCATAAAAGCGGAAAGTGTCGTCCCTGATTAGCCTGTGCGGACTGCACAGGCTAATCTGGGACGACACTTTATGCACATGCATTATGCCCAGTTTTCTCAGAAAACCGCACACATATACATCCAATTATTAAGCATCCACATTGAAAGCACAGTCTGACAAGAATGAATCTGACAACCGAGTAACACAGACAGAAGGTCCAGCTAAACAGGTTGAAGATTACATTATAGAGGATCAGGTTAGAAGAATGACTTGCAAATTGTATATTTCATTGTGAGATTATTCAATTAACATAATCCAAAATTGAATGGCTTTACAATACATTACTGTCATCTACTGATCGATTTCAGGCTACAGTAAATCAACACATTTGTGTCTGTGCAGAGATTTTTAAATGCTGTCCATTGACTTAATACTGCACTTAATTGAAATTAAATCAAATAAAAATATTGTCTACATTATGATCCAGTAAAATGGCTAGACTGCACGTCTTGAGTGAAACTCTTAATCATTATAAGAATGGTCTTCATGCATGATATTTATGGATTTTGATTGAGTGTTTAATTCTCTTCTTCTCTTAAAGAACTATAGTAAAAATTACCATTGTCAGATATTTTGTGTCACATTTTCAGTTATGAAAGATACCAGACCAATCAAACTTTGGTTTATATTCTTAGTAAGTTTGAATATATAAAGTAAAATGCAATTGGCTTCACTCTCCCAACTCTTTACCAATATAATTGTACATAATATGATATGACTTTTTAGCAAGAGATTGTTGTAAAACGTTCATGAATCCACCCCCACCCTTTGATGACTTGTTTATGATGTCAATCCCCCACAGTTACAAATCAGTCAAGCAATGACAATCAATATATGTTTAATTAAACTGGATGGTAATTCTTTAGCTTATTTACTGATAGCAGAACCATAATGAATACAATAGTTAAAAAACTCAGTTTCCAATGTTAAGATAGTGATTTATTAAAAGTCTGCTTAAGGGATTGTTTTTATGGGTAAAAGTTAGTATTTTACCAACATGTATATAATTTCATGTTTCAAGCCCCTGTTGCCTTGACCTTTGACATGTTGACCTTTAAATCAAGAGGCATTTTCCTCCCTCCCTAGTTACCATCATATCAATGTGCAGGATCATAGGTCAAAAGGGTGTCAAGATGTTGTGAAAAAAAGGTATAGAAACCGACCATTCGATCAACCCTCGGTTATGATATATTCTTGTGTATTCTCATACTCTTATAAATATGCATGCCTAGGTGCATACCATCAGTTGCATCTTTCTAAATCTATTCAAATTAAACATAAACTTCCATATGATCATTCCAATGGGCGCTCTAATTGTCTGTTCACAGGTGTTTGAGGCGTACACCGACCCCAATGAAGTCATCACAGAAAGCCACTGGGACAGGCCTCTCACTGCAGAGGAAAAGGTACTGGTATTTACTTACTGTACTAGGTTAGCACTAAGGTCTTACACCTCTTGGTTTGATTCCTTAAACTCAGACCTTTATATAATTGTATATTAGTTAAGTATAAAAGTAAGCTATGCTCAAGCAAAGCTTAACCCTTTGCATGCTGGGAAATTTGTCGTCTGCCAAAATGTCGTCTGCTGAATTTCTTAAATTAGCATTTTCTTCGATTTTTTTTCAAAGAATACTATCAGAATAGCAAACAGTTTGGATCCTGATGAGACGCTACGTTCTGTGGCGTCTCATCTGGATCCAAACTGTTTGCAAAGGCCTTCAAAATTCGGTTCCAGCACTGAAAGAGTTAAAAGCAAAAAGGAAATGGTCTAATTCAACTATATACTTTTGATCAAACGCAATGGCTAGATTGTTACATCCTTAATCATTTGGAGTAGTTGTTTAAAGGATGTTGTTACTAGCTGTTACAATTCTGTTTTCAAGTCTATCTGCTGAGAACAAAAATATTTTAAGCTTAACTTATATATATTATATATTGATACATGTATATGTATCTGCAAAAGCAATGATATGTAGGAAATAATAAGTATACTTGCTGAATCAGCGCTATTTTATGCCAATAAGACTTCACTTTAAGTTGTTTTTTTATTAAGACCAAGAAGAAGTTGGAGAGGGATGAAGCCATGAGAGTGCTTTCAGAGCTCAAGTCTGTCATCTCTGTGAGAGCAGTGGAGGTTAACAGACGGGAGCAGGCCGCTCTGCAAAAAATGTACCCAGACGTTCATAAACCTCTGGCCTCTGACAGGGTGGAGTTAGATAATGAACCTCCAATTAAGGGTCCTTTTGATAAAAATATAGACAATTGTGGAGTCAGTTTAGAAAATCGTAGTGATTTTGTGAAACATCTTGAAGATTCTGAAGAAAATCCTAAGGATAATTTTGAAAATCTTGACTGTTTAGATGATTTAGAACAATCGTCAAGAAATTGTGCACATTATGCCTCAAAAGCTGTTTCAGAACTACATGCAAGGAATGTCTGTAGTGGTATTGATTTTAAAAGTAATGACAATTCTACTGTTAATGACATAGAAGTAAAAGATGAAGTTGAACGTTTTTCTTTACCGGATTCTGTTCAAAATCAAATTGCTAGTGATGATAGTAATGAAATAAAAACTGCTGGAAATTTGGACTCGCAAAACAATGAGACTAGTGATGTAAGTAAAAATGTTAATGATAAACACAGGAATGTTAAATCTTATGTGACTGCAGTAGGTGTTAGAAGAATTAGAAAGAGTAACATGTTGGAAATGTGTGACTCAGAATCTGATACAGAAAATGACAGAAGTGTTGACTACTACTATAATGAAAGTGATGAGGGTGAGGAAAGTGATGTCATGTATCAGGGGAGACTTGGACTGCCCCTCATGGATTTGTTGAGTAAAGACAACGAGAGGACTAAACACCAGACAGACTATGGTGAAGACAAATTAGTATCGAGTAAAAATTATACAGAGAATGGTGCAAATGAGAGCGATAATTTAGAGTTTGATAAGGAAAATGAAAATGTAGTGAGTGGGGCAGATAATTTAGAGAGTCCAGGGGATAATTTAGATAGTGGTGTTGAGAGTGTAGAATGCGGTAAAGATACTGATAATAATGAAGATGCCATAGATGAAGAGGATTTTCATACAGATCTAAGACTACCAGTATTATCATTCGAGGACCGGTTGAATGCGCTGGCTGGAGGGAACTTTGGTTTCACGCCAGATGTGGCGTCCGAGATGGCCATGAGATCCAGGACACTAGGGGCTATGGTGGAGGAGACATTTGGAGGGGAGGTTTTTGGGGAGATGTCAGAAGAGGAGGGCGAGTCAGATCAAATGGAAGACTGATGTCTGCCTTGAGATTTGTGCTTTAGTATAAATTGTATGTCTCATGAGCCGTGTTCTCGGAAAACTGGGCTTAATGCATGTGTGTAAAGTGTCATTCCATATAAGCCTGTGCAGACTGCAGTTATCAGGGACACCACTTTCCGCTTGTATGGACTTTTTTGTTTAAAGGTCTCTTTTAAAGGAAAATCAAGTGTAGGCGGAAAGTGTCCTCCCTGATTATTCTGTGCCGACTGCACACAGTGCACAGGCTCATCTGGGACAACACTTTACGCACATGTTTTAAGACCCGTTTTCCTAGAATGAGGTGCTTTAGTATTAATTGCATGTTTCAATTTTGTAAATTATACAAAACAGAAGTTTGAATGCACCATGGCGTAAAATGAGCTGTCATCAACAATTTATTCAAGATATTCATTCTTAAACATGGCATTCTTTTGTATTTTTCAGTATTTTGCCTGAAACATGTTCCTTAACTTATCATACTTGTATCTGACATTTTAGCTGGAATTAGTTGTTTGAATCAGTAGCTGAATTTATTAACAGAATGTGGGAGGGCTATACAATTATGCTCTCCTGACTGACTTGTATGCCACACATCTTGTAACTTTATTGAGTTCATGTGATGATAGAAATAACACCAGACACATTCAATTTTTTTTTCGTATTAGTATGTCAATATTTCCTTTTGATTTATCATGTATGCTTAAAATTGCAAATGTTTTGAACTTCTTACTTTTTTATATCTTAGTTGCTGAGCAGTTCATTTTCCTTCATTAAAAATGCCTAGTGCTCCAAATTACAATTTTGCAATACAATTCATCAACTTGCAGCGGACACTAAATGCTATATTTATGCTTCCTGTAGGGTGGCATATAGCAGTTGAATTGTCAGTCCGTCAGTAAGTGCGTCCGTCCGAAAACTTTAACATTGGCCATAACTTTTGCAATATTGAAGATAGCAACTTGATATTTGGCATGCATGTGTATCTCATGGAGCTGCACATTTTGAGTGGTGAAAGGTCAAGGTCATCCTTCAAGGTCAAAGGTCAAAAAACAAAATCCAAGGGAAGTAACAAGCTTTAAAGGGAGATGATTTCTATACCTGCCAAATGATAAATAGAAATTTGATTTCAAAGCGGCGCAGAAGGGGGCATTGTGTTTCTGACAAACGCATCTCTTGTTTTATTTTTACTTATGTTTTATTGAACTTTGTTTATGCTGCATGAAATGTTAATGTATGCTTTGTTGCAAAGATATGCTTATAATAAGACAACCTTAAAATGTTGTGTCAGTTTTGTTTAAGGAGTAGACTCCAAACACTATCATAGTCACTATTTTACAATTAAAATAAAATTTACAGTCTCTAAATTATGATGTGTGTCAATTTACTAAAAATATATACAAAATTGATAAACTGACTATGAAAAGAAGTCGTACATATCAAGGCACAGATCTTTGTATAATCAATGACAGTTTCCGTATGTTATGGATTATTTCTCCTTTTGCTTAGTTTTCAAGTGGTTTCACTGGAGGGGACCATACATTGCCCTCCCTCTATTATGTATATGTGTGCGCCAGCTTGTTCCTGCCATTTCTTAAAAAGAACTGAAGATTCTTTAATGCAACTTGGTTTACTTATTACGGGCAATGTGATGACAATTCACGGCCTTTTTTTACCGGATTTATACACATTTTGCTATGTTTTTTTCACATGTCTGTCTGTCAATTTCTTCCGCTTTTCAGCTGTTCATTGTTTTAGGGGCATGTCAAATAAAGGTCAAGGTCACTGAATTTAAAAATAGAAACTATAAATAAAAATGGCTAACTCTAAATAACACGAGTCGGGATGGAGGTATTGTACTAAAATTGTGTGTGTGTAGATAGACTCTGAACTAGCTTTGGATTTTATTTAATGCTAGCCATGCCCATGGCACTCTTACTTAAGAAAGGTTTCTGGAAATAACCTGAGTATGGATGCAGTATTTGGGCTGACATTGTGTGTGTATGTTGCGTATATGCAGACCTATCTTGGAAGTTTATTTGGGCCCAGTCGGGTCAAGGTCACTGTAACTATAAACAGAAAAAACGGGTTTTGCTTAATAAATTTAGTTTGGGGCATACATTTTCTGTGTAGGAATACTATCCTCTCATCAAAAGCTTAAGTTTTCATATTGATATTGTTCTGAAATGTTGTGTGCTGGTAGCTAACACGCAGACTTTGGTTCAGATTGCGGTTGGGACCAGTTCGATCAAGGTCAAGGTCACCGTTACTTAAAAAAAAGATTTAAAAAAAAACGTGCGTTCACAACAGACTATAAATGACTTGTATACTAATGGCTAATGGTAAGGTGAATTACTCTGCTGTTAATGATGCTGGAGTTTGATCATTAAAACAATATTAATATATTGTATATACAAAACTAATATGTTCATCAAGACGAGAATATTGCCCCCCAACCCGTGTTGCCTCTTTAGTGTACCAATAATTTCAAAAAGTATTTCTATTTCACCCACATAACTTACTTTTAATTTCCAAAGTTTACACCAATCAGTTTGTTTCAGCAATTTATATTTTACTGTTTGGTCTTACAATTGCTCATCTGACTTTAAATACCGCATTGACGCCTTGTCATTTCAGAATATACGAATTGACAGACGTTCGAAGGTTAAATCTTAAATATATTATGAAATGACATGCGCTAACTAAGTTTTAATGATCAAATCCAATGTATTTTTTAGTTATTACAATATAAAGTTGTATTCTATTTTTAGTAAACGATACCTGAACTTTGACCATTGGGGAGTATAAAAGGTCGTGCATAATCCAGCATGTGCCATTAATAAGTAAACGCAGGTTCATCAAAATACATTTTAGTAACCACGTGATCTACTTTTATGAATGAAAACACAGAAAGACGAACGGACGAAGGAAAAAACTCCGTTGAAACACCTGTCAGTGACTAATGCAAGTATGATAATGTATTCGTTTTAATTTTACTGCATTACTTTACATGAAAAATCAAATCAATATCTTCGGTTATGCAGAAGAGCACATACAAGAAACCACATTTATGAATTGTTTTTATATATAAATGTTCTTGAATTGTGCGCTCGTGTATACCCAATTTACTTCCAATTAATGATAGCATGAAGTCTGTTCAATCAAAATCCCCGCCAATGTGCGCGCGCATATCCTTGGTGTAGGCGTCCTTGAACTTGGCCTTCTCTCCAAAGATGAAGTGCTTCTCCATGGCGGGCGCGTATCTACTGGCGGGCGGCGTCCGTCCGTACGTCTCGGCCACGATGCGCGTCATGTTGGCGGAGTTCCCGCAGCAGAGACCGACGTACTCCACGCCAATGTCGCGGCACTGGGCGGCGAAATCCGCTATCTGCTTCCGGCTGCACAGGCACGTGCAAAGCTCCAGTGGGAAGGCGCGATTCTCTGTGGAATGGATGTTATGAGTTATGATTTATGTTTTAAAAATACCCATGTATTATGAAGGTAGATCTAAAAACTATTAACTGATACTGTAAATGGTATCAATTATTGAACACAGTTATGCATTATGAAGGTACTATCTAGTAACGTACCGCATTCAATAAATAAATACATGTTTTCCGACACTCCGCTTTTGATATATGTATATGGATAATCAGCCGCGTTGCATACGAGTCTGTGAATTTATACAAACACTACCCTTTTTAATCTTTATACAAGTAGTTTCTTGTACTTTTTAATTTTAACATATTTTATTTCCAAATAATGAGATTGTACAAGTAAATATATACATGGGTCCATGCATACATAATGGAAAAAGGGTTAGACCTGAAGTTTTCAACATTATCGGGGGTCTTTCCCTTGCGATAGTGTTAACATTTTGTACGTCTGCCGGAGACATGATCAAATCGCATTTAGTTACAGCCACAATTCGAGCACAATCAGTATATATGACACACATTATAAGTAAATCATTATACAAAACAAGTTATTCATGCAAACTGAACATTCTAAACTTACTTGTCCCCGGGACAGTTAGTGAGAAAAATGTCGGCTCTTCCGGTGTCGTTCTGTAGGTAACCGGAAGTGCAGCGATAGGGCCCTGGAAAAATAACATTACAATAAACACGTTGTTAGTGCTATTCTTGCACAGGCGTGATTATAGAATAACACTCATATTCAGTCAAGTGTCTTTTTGTTACAACTCACTTTGCACACTTTCTTGATTTCTCGAATCGCGGGAATCATTGTTTCCGGTCCTCTACCACAGTTGAGACCGACGACGGCGGCGCCGGCATCCTCCAGACGCTTGCACGCGTCCACCAACGTCACACCGTCAATAAGTGTCTCAGTCGCCGGAGCAGAGATCGTCACCACCGCTGGCAACCCTGCAGAAAGTTTATGAACAATTAAAGCGCTGCTAGCATAATTATCACCGCCGTAAACCAAACAGTAAATAGCCTTATATCCAGTTCGTAACGAGATAATTAACATAGTGTCAGCGGCAGGTAATCCAGTATGTCAAGTCAATTAATGTACAAACAAAGCGCTAATTGGATATACAGACAGTTTGGGAGAAATTGTCATATGATCAACACATGCTAACAAAAACTGCCATTGTTATTGTGTATTGTTAAAACAACATTAGTCTACTATTGCAAATGTGACCAAGTTGTTTTCGGTGTCCGAACTTAATCTTATTACATTTCATTAGCCGCCTCGTGGATACGCATAGCTTGGTCGATAGTCCTCCGTTAAATTTTATGGGTGGTTCAAAAAACCACCCAAGAAATTTATCAGAGGACTAACGAACATGTACCTTTCCCGTATTTCTTGATAGATTCCAACGCTAGCATTGCCTCGCCGAAATGTCCGAACGTCTCTCCGACGATGTAATCTGCGTTGTATGCCACTGCAATCTCGATCTGTTCCTGAAGTTACAACTGCGCATGTTAGACATTTCAACCAATCAACTCCATTATGAGCAAAGCGTAACGTTCGTTTAAGTTAATTTCTTCAAATGTCAATCATGTGCTAATTTACTAAAAGTGTCATACATATAGTATAGTTTTTTTCTGTTAATCAAGTTGAAATGGTGGTTATATTTTTGCGCCCAGGGGTAGAAATGTATTTAGTTGTTAAGCAATTGATAAATGGTTTGTCTTTAATCCAAACGAGTTTAACTGAATGATTACTGTGTGCCATACACCACGTTATTGTCAAGGTTTATTCTGGACGTTAAGGTGCAGGTTCGTTTTCTCATCTTATGAACAGAAGCATAACATTTGTGTATAGCATTAAATTGTGTCTGTCACTATGTCGTTCGTGGAACTGTATCGAATCGTTGGTACAATTGTGTACGTTTTGATAATAAATGCCCGCCCCTTAATTATACCTTAAATATCTCCTCCACCTTCTTGTGGGATGCAGGGTCGTCGGTAACATATGCGGTCGTATTCGAGATATTTCCCGCCATGAGGCAGCCATGTTTATCTGCCACCTCGCGAGCCATCTTTAGGGCGCTTCTATTCATAGCATCTAGGTCATTCTCCCGTCCAATCAGACGAAGTTTCTCCCTATGCGCGTAGTACTGAAATAACAACGACCTATAATGATATTGATAAGGCCCCTACATGCATTGTGAATATGTAGAATTTGTACTTATTGTATAAATAATCTACTGAATTGTATTGAAATAAACTTAAATTACTTTAGTAATCACTAAACCAGTTTGTATGATCGTAGGTTAAAGCGTTCTTTAGACATAGCGCGGAAACGAAATGGTCTCCAGACCGACCGACCATCCGTGCAAAGTAATATAACCACATTTCATCCAGGGGGCGTAATAATGAATGTACTTACTGTAAATGCAAGTACAACTTCACTTCCGGCGTGAACGAACTCTTCATACATGTGGCGCACAAGCTCTGGATGTTCGATGATCACTTCCGGTACAAATGTTCCCGCTTGCAGATAGCCCTTGCGTTCGAACTCAAAGATGTAGCCTTCTGCCACCACCAGAGTCCCGCCATTTTTCAGTCTCTTCAAGAACGCTGTTGACAAAGCATTTAAGTCTATATGATGGGGAATGAACAGGCTAATCTGGGACAACACTTTACGCATTAAACCCGGCTTTTACAGAGACCGGATCACATGTGTCGCGTTCTGAGAAAACTGGGCATAATGCATGTGCGTAAAGTGTCGTCCCAGATTAGCTTGTGCTGTCCGCACAGGCTAATCAGGGACGACACTTTCCGCTTTTATAACATTTTTCGTTTAAATGAAATCTCTTCTTAGCAAAAATCCAATTTAGGCGGAAAGTGTCGTCCCTGATTAGCCTGTGCGGACTGCACATGCTTATCTGGGACGACACTTAACGCACATGCATTATGCCCAGTTTTCTCAGAACGCGACTCAATTGTTCCTTTAAAGCATATTCACGTTAATACAAACCGTTTTTTTTTGTTGCGTCGGATATTTTCTTCGTTTTCCAAACTGAGGTTGGGGTAGAATGGTCTTAGAAAGCATTCAGTTGCAAATCCCTTCTCAAATTAATATGTAGCAAAGTCGTGGTTCGAATTCGCGATCTCATATTTGTTGTTCAGTGTTCTATCAAATTAGCTAGCCGGCACGGTATACACTAACAGTGAATATCGTTATATGGAAGTTATTTTTATTATACGGGACCAATGGGACTATATTTTCTGAATGCGTTAATAAATGGTACAATTAACGTTTCTCCCCGTGGATCGCGTTCATGCAATTGCTAGGAACGTAATGAAGCATTCCGGTATACGCATCATTTATGGTGTCAACCTTTGTCGTACTAATATTTGGCGAGTTCTGAGAAAACTGGGCAAAATGCTTGTGCGTAAATTGTCATCTCAGATTAGCCTGTGCAGTCCGCACAGGCTAATCAGGGACGACACTTTCCGCCTAAATTGGATTTTTGCTAAGAAGAGACTTCATTTAAACGAAAAATGTCATAAAAGCGGAAATTGTCGTCCCTGATTAGCCTGTGCGAACTGCACAGGCTAATCTGGGATGACACTTTACGCACAAGCATTTTGCCCAGTTTTCTCAGAACACGCCACATATGTAGCTGTCGATCACTCGGTCACGTGGTTTAATTCATACTCATCGAACTTCGTGTTAATTGGCCGATCAAAACCGATTTATTAAACAGGAGTTCTCAATTTTTTATATGGACTCTTGTCCGTTCATATCGTGGTTGAGTTTATCAATAACGTGTGTTATCTTTTTTGTATGCGTAACATCGTAGTTAATAATATCGATATTCAAACAGCGTCAGCGGTTTTCGTTGCAAATCTGTACCATAACATGTTTAAAACGGTGTGCGGCGGGTTTACCATACATGCGGGTATCTAATCAGAATATGAAATCTCCAAATGGTGACTATTGTTGAACTGTTCGATAAGCGCTTCTCACCTAGAAGACCCTGGTTTATTACCATTCCCAGTGCATGTGAACTTGGTTGGTGGTCACTATACCTGACAGGTGGGGGTTTCTTATGTGATATGTCATTTATTCGTTTGGGTCGGACTATCAGATGCAAGATATTTCCTCTGCCAAAGCAGTAAACCGACATATCAGAAACTACAAATATAATTGACAAATAGTTGTTTCCATCAGATGTCAAATTTTATTTCCAGTTATGCAGTTCACGGAATCTTTAGTTGAACCATATGCTAACTCGTACAGACTTGTAGATAAACATAAAGCTGCTATCTGTTCGAATAAACAGTGTTACATTGTTGAATGAATTAAATAATTGAAATAGTGGCTTGATTTTAGCAGATATCAAACATTGACAGGTTACCTTAATACATTCAATAGATAAAGTAGTAGCGGGACTCCAACCATTATCCTCCTATATTAACCCATTTATGCCAAGCGTCTACAAAAAAAGGCATAGGCAAACAGCGTAGACCCAGATGAGACGCCGCATAATGCGGCGTCTCATCAGGGTCTACGCTGTTTGCTTAAAGGAATTTCTGTGAGAAATATTCTAAAAATAGAAATAAATATACCAGACATCTCTAATTTTGGAAATAAATTGATCCAATTTAGAAGGATGAGAGAGTCCACTAGGCATAAATGGGTTAACGATACCAAGCCGCTTTAGGAAATTATTTTATAACACACACATATTTCTTAGGTCCCTAACAGTTATATATTAGCAAGATGCTGCACCAAAAGCAAAACATGTATTAAAATAANTTTTTTTTTTTTTTTAAGGTAAATGTGTTCTTTTAGTGGCACATGTGCTTAAAGATTGCATTTTACAGCAGAAAAATATTACCAAGAAAAACTAAGAAATTCATTCAGTAAATGTGATGTTTGTGCAAGTATTTTATGGTTTCGTCTGCTATCCGGTGCCTGTGAAATCAATATGCGACCCTTTTGAAACGCAAATGGTCACGTTTTTTTTTGCAGTTAAATGTTATTTCCAAAATTTTTTAAAATATAAATTTGACTATGTGGTAAATTTGTTTTTATTCGTTCTATTTTATGTTAATATCCAACTTTGACGTATAACATTAGCTGAGATACCATAATGATTCTTGAACAACAGTATTTGGCATACTTTCGTGGTTTTGTTGACATTCTCACTAGGAATACTCGGCACCCCAAGCATTCTATCATGTATATGTTCTGATATAATCCGATGCCGTTACGCGCATTATGGCGTTAGCCGGTAAAGCACTTATGTTTCCGGTATTATCCGTTTTGGTTTTGCGCCGTAAAAATAGGGTTTTTGCACACGCTTCAACCGTTGACACGGATCACTTTATCTGAACGACTCACATATATAGTTATATAAGTGTAATATAGATATCAAAAATTAGGTCGTGTACTTTATCGAGCGGTCAAAGCGAGTTAATATTTATATCTCGCATTATGTACGCAACGCAATGGAGTTCGGTTTTAGCACGACCTTGAACAAAAACAAAGTTACTTATTTATCTTCTTGTAATATATTTTATAATTATATATAGTCGCCTGCTTAAGTAACAATCGTTTCATTTGTATATGTTTAATTTAATTAAGCGTGCATTCGTCACATCCCCTGCAGAACTTAGTCTTGTATCCAAATAAATACTTATATATCAGGAGAGTACGTTAAAGAAAGTAACGAGAACACGATTTATTCATCACTATCAAGTTTAGATATATATCGAAGTTCTAAGGTGGATCAGTTTTAGTATGGCGAGTCCATAAGGTCAATCATAAGTGAAACAATAAACATGTTAATTTTTGTTGTACAGGAAAAGTAAGTTTTTTTATATATAAAACTATGCACACCATACAACTCTTGGTCATGTCCATTAAACAGTCCCATACTCGTATATTTATTTACGTCTTACCCAGTTACTCAACGCAGAATACAATTATCAGATTTGTTAAGCCCATGGATAACAGGACCCGTATTCACCAACCAAATATTAGACTATGTCTAAGACTACAGAATAATCTTATCACTATACTTTTCTATTAATTAAGGTGCAGAATTAGCCTATATAAGCGCTATTGGTAGCCTGTTCATCTTCAAATTCATAAGGCATACGGCATGTTTAGTTATGAATTCTTAGACACATAGAACTGTGTTACATATATTGTTTATTAGCTTTTCATGTTTCATGTCAAAATAATATGCAGTTACTGATAATATGTTTTAATTCTAATTTGTTCAATTTGAGCCGCGTAATGCGAACATGATTCTTATGCCGTATGCAGCCACTCCGCACAGGTTAATCAGGGACGACACTTTCCGCTTTTATGACATTTTTCGTTTAAATGAAGTCTCTTCTTAGCAAAAATCCAATTTAGGCGGAAAGTGTCGTCCCTGATTAGCCTGTGCGGACTGCACAGGCTAATCTGGGACGACACTTTACGCACATGCATTATGTCCAGTTTTCTCAGAACACGACTCATGTAGCTCCAGACCAAACTGCGCAGTATGGTCAGGAGCTACCCTGTCCGCTACAAATTCAAGCAAGATTTTCGTGGTCTCAAGAGCGGACAGGGTAGCTCATGCCCAGACCGCGCAAAGGCGCCAGATGTTCTGCAGCTACTGTGGCCACATAGGGCATAGGGCCCATTTTCGCACGACGCCGTTCATTTATGATCACATGTTTGTTATTACACAGTCATTGTATCGTGTTATATTCTGAAGTTTCCAACGTAGTATTTAATGTTTACTTAATTTACTCATGTGATAGTATGCCTAACAACATGACTTTCCCATGGTTACTGACACCAACATAACGGACCACTTTTAAAATAAGAAGACATAACTTTTCTCTGTTTGTACTATATTGCGTGTGCATTTTATGGACCCCTTATATTTTGCTTTGATACAATTTACGGTGCTATCTGTTTTGTGCTATGCCATGCTCTTTAATCGCATAAATGGTCCTGGCATTCAAGCTTGCTAGTGCAACGGACCTTATTTTGCCAATTGATTTATCTTCTTGAATTTGAAAATGAAAACGTATTTGTTGCATGTATATGTGTCATATTCTGAGAAAACTGGCCATAATGCTTGTGCGTAAATTGTCATCCCAGATTAGCCTGTGCAGTCTGCACAGGCTAATCAGTGACGGCAATTTACGCTTTTATGGAATTTTTCGTTTAAATGATGTCTCTTCTTAGCGAAAATCCAGTTAAGGCGGAAAGTGTCGTCCCTGATTAGCCTGTGCGAACTGCACAGGCTAATCTGGGACGACACTTTACGCACATGCATTATGCCCATTTTCTCAGAACACGACACATATTATTGAAGCCTACACATATCAATACAATCATAATAAAAACGTTCATGCTCCAAAAATAATTGTTTCAAAACGTTAGTTTTCAAGTTGCAGAGAATATATATAATTTTGATGAAATTCTTAGCTTTTTGATGGTCTGTGAGTTTAGACGATTGTGTTACATGGCAACTACCTTCCTTGGAATTTAAAGCCGTATGCGTCGGCCATATTTCGAAAATGAGACTCGGAATTTCCGCAGCACAATGTCATACTTCCGGAAAGCACGCGCAAACTTCTCCATATGCTCCTGCTACACTGACATAGAAACTGTTACTGCTTTCCCGTCTCGTTACAAATATATCATGTGTGTTTTTACGAGAAAAATATTTTTCACGAGCGACGGTAACGAGTAATAAAAAGTCATTATTTCATTCTACGACGATTTTCACAACGTTCTGATTCGTTCGATGTTTTCATTACTGTTATAAAAGTTATAATGTTTTATGCCTACAAAAGTATAAATATATATCGTCTTCGCAGTATTTACAGGTTGAAACGTATGTGTAGTTTCCACAGGATAATCAGAGACGGCACTTTACGACTAAACTGGATTTTCGATAAAAAAGACTTCCTTGGAACAACAAATCCCATACAATCGGAAAATGTCATCCCTGAAAAGCCTGTGCGGATTGCACAGGCTAGTTTGGGACAATACGTTACGCTCAAGCATTAAGTTCCGTTTTTTTTTTCAGAGCGCGGCTCATATGTATTTCTAGTCCACATGAGAAGTTCACAATGTCATCGAAAGTTGAAAAGGCGAGGTCATTTGATAAAATATCAATAACACAACCAGGCACATTGTTTATTCTGTGGCCTGCATATTACTCATACAAATACGATATTCAAACTGTTTAAATATGCTTATGTACAATGTAGGTCCTTCTGACACACGTTAAGTTTTCTCTTTCGTTGCAACCTTACATGCAACTGTTCATGTCATTTATCATTAAAACTATCAATAGTAGTTTGCTACATAAAAATTGTTACATGGAACAAACTTTTCATAAATCTAATGCATGATAGAAAGTGTAAAACGATCACATCTGCCGAATACCACACAATAAAGAGCACATACTCTATATATACAATAATTACACTCTTTAATGGAAATGTAGCACAGTGTTCGATGCAATTGGAAAACTATTCGATTCACTGATAAGATACTTTCAATTGGTTTGATGGTGTTATTGTTATCATTTTAAATTCACAGTCGAAGAAAAGGATAAACGGGACTGAAAACTCAACTTCTCCTGTCCGAGTCTCGCAACTGTTCCGTCCCTCATCAAAAACCGGTAACCACTGCAGTCTCAATTCTGACTCCGCTTATATGGAATTTTTCGGTGAAATTAGGTTTTTTCTTAACGAAAATTCCATGTTTGCGGAAAGTTTTGTCCCTGATTAGAGTGTGCGGACTGCATTAAACCCAGTTTTCTCAGAACAAAGGCATTTTGCTGCATTATCCAATAGATTTACAGCACGATTTACATTTCTGTAAATGAAATAATTTTACCAAAATAATTCGCTCAGAAAAAATACTAGATATGGAACTGAAACAACATATGTTTAAAACTTCAAAATATACGATATGAAAATACAATATGTAATATAAAATCTGACTCAGCAAATTAGCACAACATACAATCACATAAAAGGCATGTCATCTGCATACATACTACAACGTTCCGCATGGATGGAAATTATGTACAAAATACAAGTTGTATACATTTAAGTAAACTTAAGGTCACAATGCAATTAACCGCAAACTATTTCATGAAAGCATATTCGGAAATTTCAACACACGTTAACAAAAGTTCACTTTCACAATCGAAAACAATAAGTTCTTTAAGGCGATAATGTTTTATTTTTCGATTCTCGAAGCCGCCGATGCGATTTGTCCCTACAAACAAATTATTTTTTATCAATGAATATTTGCCGCATGCACCTGTCTTTTCCTTATGAACATAGCGGTCGACGGTGAATAAGACCTTTCTGCAGAGAAAAACATTAATTAAAAAAAAATCTCCCTTGCGATTACAATATTATTATTATTATCAAAAAGAAAAGTCCTTGTCATTCTGATTTGTTACCTCTTTATCTATACATAGTTATATACTATTATCTTATCGTTAGAATAACGTTAGACATAGAATATAAAATATTTCTTAATCATTATATGTGGCGTGTTCTGAGAAAACTGGGCAAAAATGCTTGTGCGTAAATTATCATCCCAGATTAGCCTGTGCAGTCCGCACAGGCTAATCCGGGACGACACTTTCCGCCTAAACTTGATTTTCGCTAAGAAGAGACATCATTTAAACCAAAAATTGCATAAAAGCGGAAATTGTCGTCCCTGATTAGCCTGTGCGGACTGCACAGGCTAATATGGGATGACAATTTACGCACATGCATTTGCCCAGTTTTCTCAGAACGCGACACATATCTCTGACGGCGAGTTGCAAGTACAGTACTGATTCTCCAGACATGTGATATAATAAGGATGATATTATAACTCCAATTGCTATGACAATAATTATCTCATCGACTGACCGTATACTGAGCAATCTACTGGTGATTTAAGTAATACATTTGGCAAATAATATATCTTCGTTTGAAATAATTACACTTGAAAATAAAGGAGTATTTACATAAATGTGTTGTTGTTGTTGTTTTTTTTAATATAAATTATATTTATAAAATTGTGTGACTACGCAACAGGTAGTTTCTTGAAAAAAAGCACGTATCAGTGAAAGAAAATAATTGCCAACATTTGTGAAAACATCTAAAGATTGAACGTCGTCAAAACATCACAAACCATGTTTGTATGGATGATAATATTTTAAAAGATATATCGGACAAGTGTGTTGATAAAATAACCCCCTGATTTGGCACATTCTTTCCTGTCCATATACGAACAGAATAGCTTTCTAATAGTTCTGAAACATCAACGTGAAAATCATTACGACGCTTTAAAGAGACATGTGTGATCGGATTGCGCTATCCATAAGGTAAAGTGGATATTTTTTTTCACTTGCATGTAATAATACAACAGCAAAAACACAAAACAACAAAACCAAAAACTACAGGAAAAAACAAAATCATATGCCCTACATACCTATATAAACAACAATTCCTTTGACTTATCGAATTATATCGTTTTTGTGGCGGTATTATGTGGTACACAATAAACATTTTCAATATGAAATGTGGTGTACATATCGTGACATTTAGTGACATTTGCAGCAGACGATACTTGTCGGGGTCGTCATTCGCATGTGGCTCTGGATATGACATGTACACTTGAAATCACAGCGCGGCATGCTAACTTATGTCTTGTTGCAGCAGACGAGAATTGTCGACGTCGTCGTTTGGATGTGGTTCTGACACATCTCGCGGGGGCTGCCATGGTAACATGTGCGTATAATTCTCTGAAAACATAAACAAAGGCTATAAGCTTTGCTTCGGTGTTCAAATATTGTACTTGCAGTTTATAGGAGCCTCGTTATAGGAAAACTGGGTTTAATGCAGGTCCATACAGTTTCGTCCCAGATTAGCCTGTGCAAACGTATCAGGGACGACACTTTCCGCTTTTTGTGTATTTTTTGTTCAAAGGAAGTCTCATCTTAGCGTTAATGCAGTTAAGGCGGAAAGCCTGTTCGCAGGCTAATCTGGACAACACTTAACGCGCATGCATAAAGCCCGGTTTCTCCAGAACGAGGCTCATATATACAGATATCGTTTGTAGATTCTATGTGAACTTCCAATCGATAGACAATGTCAAACTGCCAAATGACACGAATAAGAGGTGCTAACGGCTCATTTCCCATATATAAGTTCATGTATCTAGCTTACATTACGACATGATAAAATGTATGATTGAATTTTGTTTAACAACAATAATTTATAAACGGCAAGGAAAGATAATATTTAACAAAATCGTTTCCNAGCAAAATCTATTAGATGGAAAAACATCAGCAAAACTGCAGCAACACCCCTTAACAGGACTTCTATGTCTGCATGACTTGTGTTGGTTGACAAAAGTCTTTGATGGGATTAATAACTGGGGCTAAAGTCTATCTAGCCTAGACAAATGATTTTTTGCATTTTAGTTGGGAAGATGTTTTAAAAAAAAAACAATTTCTGCAAACTTATATAGCTTTAGCAATATTAATGGACTGCTTCTTTCATCACAATGACATCTAAAAACATTGTTGTTTTAGAAATAGATGAGCCACATGCTATTTAACCTACAAAAACAAGAGTTACATAACGTGTTTGATTTGGTAGGTGTAAATTCAAATATCATCTCCCCATGAACCCTAAAATTCATCATATTGAGCTGCACATTTTTTTGCTATACTTACATCCATGTATTATAAGATTATATCATTGCTCAATTCATATATATATATTTAGACTATTGGGAATATGTCTTGTTTAAATATGTGGCCATGTTTATGAGAAATAATGTTTATATGCCCCTTTTTAAAGTGATTTGTACTAAATTGGGACACAAAAATAATCAAAAATATTAAATTAAAAACAAAATGAGTCTTTTACAAGATTTCACCTGAGAGTGGTTTTGAAGGCGTCTCTATTTTGTCTCTATTGGTGAATATAGACCCAGTTTTCACGTCTCCATTTCCATCATCTTTCAGTTTAAAGAAGCCAAGTTTCTTCTGAAATGGGAGAGTCCATATTTGAATAGATCAATCACTACCAAACAAACAAAACATACATATGATCATAGGGTATGAATGCCTCTACAATTGCACTTTTGTCTCAAAACTCCACTTATGTAAAAAAAACTATCTGTTTTATGGACAAATTTGACATGAGATTTCTAAGTGTGACCTTGAACTCTTAGGTAGGGAGATATGTGATACACATGAGTTGACACACCGTCTTCTGATAATAGGTGGTAAGTTATTTTAAAATTGATTGATTAATGACAAAGTAACAGTGCAGACAATCTGTTTAAAGGCCAAATTTGACCTCTGGCCTGTAAGTGTGACCTTGTCCTTTGAGATTGGGAAAACGGCTCTACACACAAACAATCATAGTATAATGGCTTAAATGTTTGCAAACTTATTAAAAAATCCATCACTTAATGGCAAACTAATGGCTGATACAGGAAATTTCAAGCAGTTTTATTGCCAAATTTGTCTCCTTACCTCTAAGTGTGACCTTGACCTTAGATATAGGGACACAGATGGTATGGTGACATGACATAAAAACCCATGGCAGCAAGGTATTTCAAATACAGAAATGGGAGATTCAAATCCAAGATTTGGTAATGAACTATCATTATATATTGAAAGAATGTTGATCAATACTGAAACGAACTAGAATCTGTAAAGAACTTAAGTCGTTACTTGAATTCAGGAGAGACATGTAAAACAAAAACATTTGATCTGTAGTAAAACATGATGCCTGTCGACAATATGTTGAGCACATTAATCATTGCAATTATTAAACAAACTGCACCATGCCAATGTTTGACCTGCGCAAATGGCATAAGACTCACTAAACACTCCTTTTCCGCATGGTGAACATCTATGGAATTTTTTTTCCACATGATGAAAGGTGATGTTAGGAAATATCCCAAATTCGTAAATTTTTAAAGTGTGCACTTAAACTTTGAGTTAGGAAGAAAGGTCTTTCAGGCAAAATGTCAACATTATAAGGTGAACATTTGCAGTAAATTATTTTATAATTGCATGATAAATCATGAAGTTGCAGTCTGGACAAGTTGAATAATACTCGATGTTGACCTCTTAGTGACACATTGACCTTTATGCTAAGGACAGAAGACGTATATTGTGACATGCCGTCACCACATGGCAAACATATTTGGCATATTGGGCAAGTAATTGCATGATAAATAATACAGTTATACTTGGGACTCTATTTTTTACTTCAAAGTGTAACCTTGACCTTTGAGGAAGGGAAAGAGGTTTTAAAAGTGCCTCACTGTCTACTTAAAGTGGACATGCATGGTAAACTTAAGTTGCATGATGATTTTGACCTTTGACCTCAAAGTGTGACCTTTTCCTTTGTCTGGTACTAAAGCAGGCATATACACTCAACCACTGACAGCTATTTTGAGCTTTCCGCAAACAGATTTGACAACAACAAGAGATGTGTTTGTTAGAAACACAATGAGCCCTATTACGCCGCTTTGAAATAAAATTTCAATATATCATTTGGCAGGTTAAGAAATTATCTCCCTTTTAAAGCTAATTACTTCCCTCAAAATGTGTAGCTCCATGAGATACACATGCATGCCAAATATCAAGTTGCTATCTTCAATATTGCAAAAGTTATGGCCAACGTTAAAGTTTTTCGTACAGACGGACTGACAGTTTAACTGCTATATGCCACCTTACTGGGGGCATAAAAAGTGTATTCCATCATCGCTTTTGATAAATTACTGTTTGCACTATTTGTTAAGTTTAATGAATTCTCAAGCCACTGTTTTACCTGCTCCTCAGTATCGCCTGCTTCAGGTGGAGAATGGAACTTCACGAAGGAAAGGCCATATGTGCTGGTCTGAAATCATCAATCAAGATCAACCAAGACGTTTTACGATAATAATATTGTCTACTTACAATAAATATTTTTTATGCGACGAAATTCAGGGAAAGAGAAAAAAATATGGACACAAACTACCATTGTCTGATACCCACATTTTACTCCAACTGCTGCACTTCATTCGTTGATACTACAGAATAACAGCATGACTAACAGGAATATCAGGTAATGAAAGATTCACACAACAGAAATATACAACGCGGAGCTCCAGATAAGGATTTGTGAAATAAGTAACGGTACTGCCACTGACAGAAAGAAAAGGAGCAACGCTGAAAATCAATTAGTACCTGTACTTCCATATCCAAAAATACAGGTAGTACTGTACTACCCGTGCTCTTGGATATTGAAGAGCGTATAACTGACTTTAAAGAAACATTTGCAGCAATTATAATAAATATATTTAGCTTCTTAAACAGTTACTTTATCAGGTTTTCCATTCTGAATTATGATGCAAATACAACTACACATTAAAACTCACGACCTTATACTATTTCTTCATTTTTCTTGACTAATAAATAGTATAAAGCTAAGTAAATGAACACTAATGTCACTGTCTCATCTCAGAAGAATCATTGCTTTAGCAGTTTTCAAACGTTTTTTAGCCATCGATGCAATCAAATGGGGCGACAATGTCTTTCTGGGTTTAGAGATTGAATGTCAGGATGGTTAGACGACCGTATGTAGCCATTATATGACAACAAAGTGTTTTTAACCGATTTCGGTTTAGCCGGCCTTCCCTGGCGCGCAGACATATTATTTTTGACGGGCTTACGAGTTACCGGAAATCACACGACAGAATTGACAATAATACCGGAACCTAGTCTACAACTTTTCAGTAATTTAAATTAATGAAAAGCGCCGTTAGGTGAGAGACCAACAAATCACGCCGCGCTGATGCGGACGTATCGGTACGGCCAGATTTGTTTCGTAAATGCGTAAAAGGGATATTAAAGTCGTATTTTTACTGGGTAAAAAAAAGTGGGTATGTCTACCAGGTTACTACCAGTTAACTATAAATAACACAAGTAGATTAATCATCATCGTCACATGGTAAACCCAGGAATGCAAATTGTGCATGCGTAGTGAATTGTATATATAAAATGATCAATCTACTTGCGTTATTTATAGTGTGTATATCGTTATGTCACCTGTTTTCCTGATGTACTTTCGATTTCACATCGCGAAATTTTATTACCGTATATACTGAAAATATGAACTTTTTTCAAGTAATGTAATATACCAGTTGTGATATTTAAATCAATATAAACTAATAATTGTAAAAAAATACGGTATTTTAGAATTTTTCTTTTTTTGTCATTCGTGGTTTACAGTCCCTTTAATTGTCAACGATAATGATGAAGTAACAGTCCAGAAAAGCTGTTAATATGCAAAATATTTTTGAGCCTTGCTCTAAGAAAAAATGTCTGCAAGGCTAATCAAGGATGTCACTTTCCCCTTTTGCTGTATTTTTCATTTTAAGAACGTCTCTATTAAGTGAAAATATAGTTTAGGCGGAAAGTGACATCCCTTATAAGCCTGTGTAATACGGTATGTCTAATAAGATCTAATCAAGTCATTGGGATAGCCCTGGCGTAGTGGATATGGTGTTCGCCTAGCGTTCCGGAGGTCACGGGTTTCGATCCCCACTGGGAGCGTTCCTCTGATCTTCCCCAGAGACACCAAGTACTGGTCCTAGTCCCAGGAAACGGACTCGAGAGCATTTCAATAAGCCTAAGGCTTCGGATGCAATTAAGCTAAAATAAATAGGTTTAAACTAATCTAGTCTAAGATGGGATGACACTTGATGCACATGCATTAAACCCCGTTTTCACAGAGTGAGACTCATTTGTTTAATCAATGTTATCATATCTCTGGCTACCTTGTTAAAGGGCTGTGAGCAAACAATCTTCACTCGGTCCCACTTTTCCTTGGCAGCTGTAGCGGACAGGTTGCTGGTGTCAAACATGCGCACACTGCCTCGGTTGGTGCCGTTCCTGGCCTCCAGGGGGGTCATGAAGGAGGAGGCCACAAGCAGTACCTGCCAGTACAGCATTTTGTATGGCAAAAACATGCAAAAGAGGTCTGAATTTATTTGTATGGCAAAAACATGCAAAAGAGGTCTAAATTTATCTTTCTTTGTACAGAATGCTTGTTTTTTTATTTTCTAAGCAATGTAATCTGTATTGAGACTTTGTTTTGTTTCAAATTAGATCAATTGACATGCATTTTCAGTAAAAAAACTTTAAATGTTATCTCGAAAATAAACGAAATGAAGTATTAAATACAGAATATCTTCAGTCTTTTTTCACCTTAATGTTGGGAAACAATGGTAGTCAGTAAGATAACTTTGTTTCAATGTTTCTAACTAAACCCAAAAGATCTGATACAAGATAGTAAATTGATATAAATTCTCCAGCTAGGTCCTGGCCCAATATAATTGTACTACCCCTGTATCACACTGGGTCAGAAAGAAGCTGCATAATTTATAATATTATGATGAACTGAGCTTAAGTTAAGGATAATTAACAGAAACATTAATAGATGTAAAATTATTGTAAAACAGTCAGATATCTGTATACTCAGCTATGTATCAACTTCACTCATTGCAAAGTGAAAGCGTACAAAAATTTTGTTCTGTAAAAGGTTAGAATTATTAGCTACATTGTTAGTAACTGATGGTGGATGGGATATACACCCTCAGTAACTTCATACCATAGGAGAGCAAAGCTCAAGTGTAACGATTATATCTCACCGACTACCTTTTCCTTACTTTGTTAAATATTTATTCAATTTTTGTTCCTACACTTAAATTTAGTACCGAACCAGCTTTCCGTACTTTTATTTTCATTCAATTGACTACGCCATTAATGACGCATCTCGTGTGACAAAGCTTCTATGACGAAACACACCACTGAGTTTAAGCTCAACTCTCTGGATGTTATAGAAAACAATTCGGACATGATTGTTTATTTTAAAGTAAAATATTAATTTTTAAAAAGCATCGAACAACGTATTGTGGATTGTGTGTTTGTCATGCATACCGGTAGTTGTAAACTTTGATGGGAATAAAATAACTCCCTCCGACAGGATTACGATGTCTTAAATCATGTTTTGGGTCAGAATGGCTTGCATTCTATACAAAATGTAATTAAAAAAATAGCGTGGTTTAAAATAAATTTTGAGAAAGGGATGGAAGAACAGAAAATGGAAAATTAATGATTATCGTTGTAACTTTATTGTTTTAAGAATTGGATTTAAGTTGTCATTGAGGTAAGCGTGTCGTTTATACTAAATTTAGTTTTTATGACTCCTGTTAAAGCTGAAATAGTGTCATCAATCTAATCTACAGCACAGTTTCAGTTGCAATCGATATTTTAATTATCCCAAGTGTGTGCTACGTTTAATTACAGCTATTCATATGGTTGGTTCCCCGTACATATGCATAAACATCATATAATAAAAAAACTTATTTACCGGTTTATCGAACAGACACCTTTTTTTACTTTTGATAGGTGTATGGAAATTACTCTTTGTATGGAAAAACACAATGGGCACGTGACCCCTTTAAGCCAATCGGATTACGTCATTTTTCGTAGGAAGTGAGATATATATCAATAACTTGACCCAATTATTGGGACTTTACCAAATCTGTTTGAGACTCAACATGTTTGTAGGGGCTGAGTCCCAAGGACTACATAAAATTTTGCCAAAATGTGAAGAATGATCTCTATAATATTAGCATATGTATGCTTGCTTTATACCAACCTGGTATTCATGGTCCGAAGTAAAGGAGGACTTTCCCACCAAAACCTCAACAAAGGCCGAACCCTCGTTACCGATGTCGATAGTGTGGATCTGCGAGGCCTTCTCCAGCTAAAAGGCAATGAGTGCTTGTTGAGAATTTAATGACAGATGCATAGACGCTTTTATTCTGTTTTATTTCATTTAAATCAGGCATGATGAAAGATTTGATAAACAATAAAATGCTAATTTGAGCGTTATATCAAATAAATAAACATGTCAGTATTTCATACATGCAAGGCTACAGTGGCAAACGAAAATAAACAGTGCTGTCTTCTGAATTATAAGCATTTCAACAGACCTATAATTATAGTTGTTTCAAAACTATTTGAAAAAATCAAAATAATTCAATTATGTTGCTTTTGTTTCTATAAATAAGTAAAAATGTTGCATTACATGCCTGAATCACCACGGAAACATTTTTCTCCCCAGGTGTTGCACATTTCCATTTGTAAGCTCCCTCTGGCTTCAACAGGTTATCTGCAGGATTGTTCTAAAATAATTTGTAATTGTTTATAATATATTGAATACAATAAAGTTGTTGTCTTTTCTCAGAAAAAAACAACACTTTTTTTGAAGTTGTAAATTTTCTATATTATTTTTTTAAATGAGGTCATGGAAAGAAATAAACGACCATCGCAAAAAAAAGACCTTATGGCAGTTATTGTTTAAACTTTTTGCTTCACATTTTACAGCCTGTGCCTTTTGAATATTGGAAAAATAGCCATGAAATCGGAAAAAAAGGAAACATTAATATGATTATATATTATAAATAACAGTATCCCGAGTGTTTATAAGTAGATGTTTAACTGCATTTTAAAATTTATATTATAGAGTGCTGATTAAATTTCTTCTTACAATCAATAAGTTAATATCATTTCGCGTTCATGTTTAGAGTTTTTGCCAGGTGGGCATAGGGATATGGCACAGTAAATTCAAAAAGAGCATTTTAACACGGGGTTAATGCAAAAAAGGGCGCAACAGCGCAAACAGCCGGTTTAGGGGGTAATTAATTAATTAATTTCTACTATCTATTTGATGTCCGTCGTACACAGATGCACTAACATATAAATCAAATCATGTTTGTTTTTTTCAATTTTAGAAGGATAATCCTGTAAAATGTCTTTGCTTTGCATGTAGAATGAACGACAAAATTGCAAACACTTTTCATAACATACATTCATTGTGTGGATTTCTAATAAATATTTGTTGTTTGAATCTAAAACGTATTCTGGATCCTTAAGTTTAACACGCATTTCATTAATCCCTTCTAATAATATGATAGCTGTCTTTTGTTATTTGTCATTTTTGCAAAAGATCTTCCCACTTGTCCGCCAGCTTGCATAATGATGTATGCAACAGGTGAGCATATATATATATATAGCGACCAATAATTGTATATGCACACCAACATTTGTGAACCAATCATTGGTGACAACTTGACACACTCTGTTGGCATTTGTGCTACAAAATATTTGCTGTATTACTTTCCTATTCTATGAGTTTATTGGAAAAGTTTGGCATTTTTTGGGGGGAGGGGGACAAAATGTGTTATTATTTTCTGGAAAAATACTACATTTGCCATTTGGAAACAGCCGAATATGGCTGTAATTTGGGGCAAAAAAATCACTGCATGGGATGACTTTTTATGGGTCTGGTAATCAAATTTGAGTTCCATCTTATGTAAAACAAATATATCTGTAAAGTTTTATGAAGGGGAAAAGTGTAAAAAGGGTCGGATTGTTTGTACAAACGTATTGATGCTTTTTCCACAGTAAGTAGTTGTGATCCGCATTACAACTATTAAAGTCGATATGTTATTTTATTTAAATGGGTAATATGGTTGTGACCCCATATTAGAGGAGATTTCGAAAATCTAGCTCATCCCGCATAAGGACTATTGCTATGTCGACAATAAAAACTTTTGTCGCGAAAATACATTACATTATGGAAGGATAATGGCATTGATGCTTTCATCCATCAACAAACCTTGTCTTCACTGCTGAATGAAACAACATGCTGGAACTTTATGATGGGCATTTTTTTGTTTGGCTGACGTTGTTAACGGGAAAACAAACTGCTTTAAAATATTAGCTCATAAGTCTCAATTATCACCAATTTGTGTTTGTTTACCTACTGCCGGGAAAATTGGATTAGGTCAAGACGGTGTGACAATGGTAGCAGGCATTTTCAGTCCCAATACCTTTCAGCTTAATAATGTGTGTTTTATTGTTCCATGAAATCTCTATGCAGCGCTCTCGAAACGACACCACTATCCACAACATCAACTGTTAACCAAAAGCTTTTTTATTTACACCTCTTGATAAATGTGAACGTGTGCACATGCTTATATACAACAACAATATTTATTCAGCAGTAAAGCTTATACAAGCTCATAGCCTAAATTATATATGCATTATATAAATTATTATTAATGTAGAAAATAAAAGTTGGACGATAGTGTTATGAACTGGATAACATAGTAAGTTATGAAGGGAATTAATAATTGCATCTAATATTGCAACTGCCCATCTACTATTTACTAATTTACTTACAATACATACTATTAGAAGAATGTGCACAATTATATAGAGAAATAAACACTTTTGGATACAAATAATATATGGTTTGTCTGAATAACTACAATGTCAAGAATATGAGGTTTGAGACATACGATTTGAAGAATTTGCAAGATTATATAGAGAAATAAACACGTGTGGATACAAATAATGTATATGGTTTATCTGAATATCTACAATGAGTGACAGTTCGCGGATATATATATGGTCAGAATCGTAAGAAAACGTGTTTTTATTGAGGATATCACTGAAAATCCGATTGAATTCGGTTGAAAACAAACAATATAGCGATTTTTATTTTGGGGTCGAGTACGGTTAAGTACGAAAACGACCTAATTAATATTCATGATTCGACACGTTAATTCAAACCTAAACAAACAAAATTGCGGTTAAGGGCGAATTTAGCGGAGAGAAGGTAAGAACAAATGCAAAAACATCTGTAACAGACAGAAAATTGAGTTGCAACGCTACGTTTTTGCTAAATCTATGTATTTATCTTCCATATGCTAATTATGTTTAGCGAAAGCTAAATATAGATATAATTTGCATAACTCGCGACGCTGCAATGACTTTCGCCTATTGCATGTATTTATGATCATTTATATATTATTTTATCGATTTAACACCGATTTTGACCAGGTTTTCGATGTCAACCTCGATAAAAATATATTTCAATAAATTTATGTAAAGTTTATTTCTCGCTATACGATTTATATGCAAAACAGCGTTCTATTTCGCTAACTGTCACTTTAACATTCCACGCTAATATACGTTACTTTGTCCTAGTTCGTGACTTCTTTGAACTGGCTGCTAGCGTTGTCACGGAATAGTAGTTTCGCGCCGGCCCACTTCACGTGCTTTCCAGCGCTCTTTTCTCGGTTAAATAGTTCGCTTTTCTCTCGCCTTTGTTGGAGTACTGCCTAAGTTTGTTGTATACCGATCCCTATACCGGCTGCTTTGAGTTCACGGGTTTTGGTTGTGGCGGTTGTCCGAACTAGCTCCCGTTGTTGATAATAGTGAAATTTCATCACTATCGGTGTGTGTTTTCCGTTTGCGGGTTTTCCCAGGCGATGAGCTCCATCAATGGTTATGGCCTCCTCAATGCCGAGTTTTTCAGATATGATATATTTTACAATGCATTCGCACTTCTCATGCGGTGTTTCTATAACTCCGTAAAACAAAAGATTTTCTCGCATACTTCGAGCTGCCAGGTCATTCGTTTTTTGTTCATTTTCGAGTGTTTGTGTTCTGATGTTTGCACTGTTGTTTCTAAATCTTTGTATTGGTATTTGTATTTTAAGTATTTCTCTGTCAGTTAATTGCATTTGCTGCTTTGCATCTTCTAATTCGTTGTTTAAAAATTGTGAAGCCGTCTTCACTTCCAGTGTACGTGTTTCTGTGGTTATGTCTTATATTCATTCGTAGTGACACGGTATTGCAGTGGTGCGAAGACTCCGCCTTCCGTTATTGACTTAAATACAGGTGGTGTTGGTGCTGGTGTTAAAAGTTTTCGTGGCTATGATCGTAACATTTTCTTTGAGAAGAGTCAGTCCAGATTCTTGACTGAAAAAATAATCGATCGATGTTGCTGTTGTGAGGGTGTTTTATATTTCTGGTGATTAAGTTAACACGCACAGCTTATTGGATGAAACAATGATGATGTTGGTGATGGTGGCGGTGGTGTCATATATTTCTCATGGAAAGCTTACATTAGTTGCCAGTGAGAAATGTAAAAATAAGTGTTTGACTGAAATCCTGATTCTGGTGGACCGTTCCAAGACAGTAACCCCAGTTTTATTTGTGTGTGTGCGCGTGTGTTATGTATGAGTGTTTCTTGTCTATTGGGTTTCTTTCGTGTATCAGTGTTTGGCCATTTGTTTCTTGTCCAACCGTAATAAAGAACAGTGTTAATCAAGTGAGCTTATTGGCTTAAATAAATTGATGATGATGATTGACAGTTTGACTGGTGGTAGTGTATTACTTTCCCATCGCTTGCCTAAGGTACACTTACTGTCAGTGTGAATCGTTAGACTTACGTGTGCGTACAATTACGATGTTTGTTGCTGTGTCGCATTTTTCTCAGTGGTAGATTTATAAAATAAGAATATACACCTCAGATTTAAATGTACCAGATCTAATAATTATAACAACAGAAATTTCGAATAAAAATACTCATTTTTAAGATGATGGCCATTTGTTGCACGAGGTAAAGTTTTAATCTGGGAAATTCATACACATTGGGCCATACATGCATGCAAACATACATACATGTAAACAAAAAAGATCCGACACCAACATCGGCCGTCAAACAATGAGAAACCGTATTGGCATGGGCCATCTTGACTCTACTTCGAGGCGTTTGTTTACTTCCGGTTTTGGACACGGTTGTGAAATTGTCCGAACTTATGTTTGATCATGACTATTTTGAACCCCACTTAACCGTATGAAAGTATGCCACGTGCTAAAAGTGTCATTGATAGCAAAGAAAAAGGTCGTCAAAAGCGAATGGGCGATTTCTTCTCCAAATGTGTAACTGTATGTTTATACCACGTTTAAACTTAAATTGTAGCCAATGTTATTTATATATTGTAGGCTGTAGTTTTGGTTTTCATTTCAATTCGATTCGATTTCCCGGAAGTATTGGTTTCCTTTTCAAGTTCTAGACTTTTCGGCTCTATTTTTCTTATTAAATGAACAGTTTTTATATTAGTCCCACTGGCAACTCCCACATGCTTTTCTAAAACTATAAACTGCAAACATTGTTCCTAAAGCCTGTAAAAGACATCTTATTCTAATTGATTGACCAAATACAAATAAATGAGTGAGTTGGACATAATACTGATTTCTTTCAAACGATTGTGTGTCTCTTGTTTTAATTGAGTAAGTTTANGTGTGTGTGTGTGTGTGTGTGTGTGTGTGTGTGTGTGTGTGTAGATATACCGGTAAAATAACAAGCGCAGTGCATATATTTATCCTAAACTACAATATCAACATATTCACTTATTTAGCAACTAGGAGATACAAAAAAACTATGATGCATATGAGTGATACAGATTTATAATGAAAAAGTACCGTTCTTAATGGCGTTTGGAACGTCTTGTAGGGTCGTCTCCTGAGAAAGCTGGGTCAGCTCAACGTCAACGTCTGTCATAACGCTGTCAGACATCTGCTCTCTAGACGTTTGTACTGAAGTAGCGATCATGACATTAGTTTACTCAATAATTTATGACGCACACAATGGAGACGGGCATTGTGTATTGCAATTATTTATATTAAGTAGGGCTTGAAATGCCAGCTAAGATAATTTAAATTCTATATTCGTGTGTTTATAACACAATTAAAGGGACATACGAAACAAGGTATTATGATTTGTTATGCCAAGAAATGTAAATAAAAATAATATCCTCAAACATTACCTTTTCGTTTTGAAAATTTTACAGTGACGCAGACAGCAAAACCGGATATAAATAGAACGATGATGCTGGCGGCGATGAATATGTCCCAGTGTAACTTGGGTATCGAGTAGTGTCCTCGGTACAAGTTAAACCCATGACCTTGGATCGCGTGGGACAATGGGATGGCGTCTGCAAATAAATTAAAGAAAACATATAGTGTAGGGATCGTTATATACTGATGTAAAGTAGGTTACCTGGCATAAATCTTGGTGTAATTGCTGATATAAGAACTTAGTAAAACGATTTGGTTTCGGCGCAACAGCTGGATTTTGATATTTTTTCCGCCAGTTCAAAGTCTTTATAATTGAAAGTGTTTAGTTCAGTTTAATTCATTTAAGTTCAATCACATTTCAAACCTTTGGCCTATAGCGGTACCCTCGGATCGGTTTCCTCGGAAGAACCAGCACTTACTATCCTTGACAAGTTTGTAATAGTGTGGAGCGAACCTGTAAAGACCCGCTCCCAAACTCGGACAACCTAACTACACCGTTTCGTATTTTGACTAAATAGACCGATCTGCGTTTTTTACACGAATAGTGTAAACACTTTCCCAATTTTTGTTAAAAAAATTACTTTCATAACATCACAACATGTTCGTTGGAAAATCACTTACAACATCAACCTCATGTTCTTTATATAAAATCTTTTAACCGCTAAACACACGACATCGAAGCGTAGTGATTTTGAAGTGTTTTCCTATAAAAGACAGAAGTCGGATCGGTCGATAGCTACGTACCTGTGCGTTCCACGTAGAACTTGATGCTGTAGCGCGTCCCCCGGGCCAGGGTATTGAGGTCCTGTAGGGTGAGTTTCATACTGGACACGGGCATACACAAGGGGCTGTAGTATAGCTACGTACCAGAGCGTTCTATGTAGAACTTGATGCTGTAGCGTGTCCCCCGGGCGAGGGTATTGAGGTCCTGTAGGATGAGTTTCATACTGAACACGGGCATACACAAGGGGCTGTAGTATAGCTACGTACCAGAGCGTTCCACGTAGAATTTGATGCTGTAGCGCGTCCCCCGGGCCAGGGTATTGAGGTCCTGTAGGGTGAGGCTCATGCTGAACACCGGCATACACACGGGGCTGTAGTCGAACATGCCACACCAGTATTGCTACATTGCGGAAAGGACAGAAAACTGATATAAACATGGGCCTCGCTCTGGGCAACGGCGCTTTATGCATGTGCTCAAAGTGTCGTCCCTGATTTTCCTGTGCAGTCCGCACAGGCCAATCAGGGACGACACTTTCCTCTTATATAGTATTTTTCGTTTAAAGGAGATTTCTTCTTAGCGAAAATCAGGTTTAGGCGGAAAGTGTCACAGGCTTATTTGGGACGACACTTTACGCACATGCATTAAGTCACGTTTTCTCATGTGTTTGTTGTTTAATTTATTTCAAATGTAATACAATACGTTTAATAACAAAACTATAATAGTTGGACTCGCTTGCAATCTTTATATTTGGAAGAAATCATTATAATTAGAAGAACAAAACCTTTATGTGTAAAATGAGCAGAGTTTTTGTTTAAATACATTTTGCTCTGTGGAGAGTTATTTTCGTTCTTTGAATATAATGACTACATTCTTGTTTTTTATCTATGACAAATTTGTTTGCAAAATGTCATCTTACCAAACTGTGAACAAGTCTCTTAAGAATAAAAAATAGTCGTAAACCTTAACTGCAATATTCTATAACTGGTAACATATACGCATAACCTGCCAGTCACTACCTATTTTGTTTTATTAAGAACATTTTTTTAGTGAGATTAAAGCATCAGTATGCACCAGTTTATGCAAACTATGACGTATAAGCGGAGTTTTCTGGGCCTCTTATATTCGACTCAATCAAAGTCATGTGCCTACACCGAGCATATAGTCTTCAAGTACCTTATATGTTTGTATTATACATACATATAAGGTACTTGAAGCTCCGCCTACCGATAACCTGGACTGACGTATATTGAAGGAGGAAAAAGTGAAACTCTTCAAGAACATGTATGGTATACTTGCAATTATGAACGTTTTATGTATTTTTTACAACAACTAGAATGCCTGTGACCTGACCAAATATCCGTGTACAACATACGTCCATTCCGTTCTCTTACCTGGCGACTGTAGAACGCAAAGGTCTCCGCTCCCGTGTGCCATTTTACTCTTAAGTTGCAGTCAATCTCGGAATTTGGGGTAACCACGATAACGCAAATTTTGCATCTGACGTCATCTTGTGTGACGCCAAAACTACACTTGTCGACTGAACGTTTTTCATTGCTGAATGTAAGAGTTACCGAACTTGACGAATTCAATTTTATACTTCCTCCACAGCTTGCGGGTAATGCCACATTCGCCCCTGAAATATAAACATGTTTTTTTTCTTAAAGGGACCTACTCACTAAATGGAAAAATGACCAAATAAAAAATAATACGTATCTATCCATATACGATTGAAAAAAGGAAGATAACACACTTATACACTCAGAAAAGTATCGTTTCACCGGTAATTTGTTAATTTATTGTATTAAATGTGTAATGGTTAAAGTAGGTTTCTAATTGGCAGCGCATTAAAATTTACTCGCAATTGACATGAGTTCGAAATCCGGCAAAAATAATAACAACTATTAAAAAAAATTGTATTTAACAAATTAGTTGGATTATTTCAAACATTTTAGGTTGGTGATTTAATAAATTAAATAAATCTTTTAGTTTAAAAAAATATGTAAACAAGTCCGTTTAGCGGTTAATACAACAGGATGGTATTACAGTGGTGTTAAAAGACATAAATTATTGCCATTCAGTTAGGAATTGATTAACATGGAACACCGGCTATGGCAACTGTTTCACCCTGGGAATTAATTATGAATCCTTTTTGACACCAATCTGAAAACATGATTACCATGGAAACTGAAAATTGTTTCTGGGGACTAGAACAATTGTTCTCGTCCGTTTCGGTATTTGTGCAACACGGAATTGCGTGATTGGGGAGGCGGGGACATCCATTTTGTAATGTTCTCACGCACCCATTTCTGTTTAAAACGTGGTATCAATACGAATTGATCAGCTTCTCTGTGAAACAATTTTGCAGTCGCCATTAATTTACGTCGATACAAAGACTATATGTTATTTTGTGCGGAGCTTCATTCTGTGAAAACCGTGCAAACTGCATTTGCGTTAAGTGTCGTCCAAGATTAGCCTACTTTTCGCATAAATTGTGAAAGTGAAGTCTATTCTAAACATTACTCCAGTCAAGGCGGAAAGTGTCTTCCCTAAGTAGCCTGTGCAGCCTTCGCAGGCTAATCTGGGAAGACACATAACGCACATGCATTATGTCTGGTTTTTCCAGAGCATGGTTCATATATTCAATCAAAAGCATACATCTGCACGAGCAACTTAATTAACAAATCTTGTAATTTGTATAGCATATGCGGCATTACTGGGAATTGTTGAAGTTTTAGATGAGTATTTTTCGTAGGCCTATAATTTGTTATGCTGCCCATTTTATTCATTGCAATAAAAAAAGTTGAAACCAGCATGTGAATATTGTGTTTTCTTGTTTCAAAACTCTCTAACGGCACCTGCTATCCGTTCAAGACACGCGAATATTAGGAAAAGTTATGGTTTTAAGAAATGTTGATCGCAAACGAATCATTATCACCGCGTTGAAGCACGCAATTGTTCTCTGCAATCTTACGTTTTGATTGATGTAGTTGTTGTTGCCATTATTTTGCGTTGTTTTATTCTAGTGGACTCCTCGTTGCTGTTGTTATAAGGCGGATGACAGTATTAACATATGATCCTCGCTCTGTGAAAAGGGGGTTAAATGCATGTACGTATAGTGTCGTCCCAGATTAGCCTGTGCAGTCCGCACAGGCTTATCAGGGACGACACTTTCCGCTTTAATGATAATTTTCGTTTAAAGAAAGTCTCTTCATATCAAAAATCCAGTTAAGGCGGAAAGTGTCGTCCCTGTATAGCCTGTGCGGACTGCACATGCATTAAACCCCTTTTTCACAGAGCGTGACTCATATTTATTTAAAGATTCCCATGAATCCGTGAATAAGGCGGATTTTTGAACGTTACTAAGGTGGCGATTAGGTTAGTTTCGTTCCCTATGTTAAGCAATTGATTAATACGTACGTATATATGTACGCATAATTAATATTCCTCTGCATCGAGAAGCAAACGAGTACTTAATAATGAATGCACAATTCCGCAGCAGACTCCTAGGGAACAAATTACGTTCTGTACTTATTGACACAACCGGTAATCTGATAAGTCTAGACGCTGCATTACGCTCTCGACTTAGGTGATTTTCAATTTATCAACTATTCTTGGATACAGGATTTTACATATTCTACCAGACAGACTATCTTATCACTCGATAATTTGTTAACTGCGTTGCATATCGGAGTCTTATCATCGCCGTCATAAGCCAATTAATGCATGTCACGGCAACGGAGTCCCGATAATCAAACTAGTATACATTTAGTAGCGTAAATATATAATTGCACAATTAAGTCCCCGAGGATCGGTTGCCTAGTAACACACGCCATAACTCAACGGTCGCAGGTTTAATCCCCGCTCTACAGTGTACTAGGTGCTTCACATCGGACAGTTAAAAGCGCAGGGTAGTTTCTGCTGGAACGGGGCGGGCATCTGCTAAAATTCTCACTATCCCCAGCATGGAGCCGATGATCATATAGAATTCCGATGCACTCGATTAGAACTAACTACACACATAACAGCCCCCTCTCCCAGTTGAGTCTTACTCCTTGAAACAAAAACTAAAACGAGCACTTACTTGATATGAAATACATTGTGCTGCCTTTAATTTGCAACGTCCGCAAAATAACTCTACATATCGTTCGAATACAAATTGCGCAATGCTCATGATGGAGCAGAAGACAAACATCAGACACCAAAAGACCGTGGACACTAGCCGATTAATGCATCTCAAACATCATAGTCATTTGATCCGACTTACCTTCGCTCTGCAGAATGAGGTGCAAACAGACCAAGGCAACGACATGTGCAAACTGCTTCATGTTGAGATCAATATTCATAATTCACCCGACACGGTTGTTAGCTCTGAAATGCGTAGTGTATATTTAGAACAAAGTATTAGCTCGTGTAATTTTTACTACTTCAACTACTAGTAGCATGCATGCAGATGGAAGAAAATGGAACAAAAACGGCATTCAGACAAACAATTGTTTCTCGAAATTGGATTTGCCCTTTTGGAACTGGCGTTAGTGTTAAGGGAGATGGTTGACTTGTCATATTTATTATTATTTCTGACATGTAACCTACGCACACGTTTTCCTGACAAGTGTAGCAAAGACAAGCATTGAACAGTGCAGTGACTCACGAACCCTGTTGTTAACAAACCAAAGCTACCAACTGAGATTGACAGCCTGAATGTTTTCTAGGAATGATCTGTCACAAGGGCATACAATACTATTGAGTTTTAAGGACTTCAGTACCGACCTTATATGATAAACTTTTGACCATGGACTGATTAATAAAAACAATGTGTTACCGCACATGCGTATTGAAGATAACATTCGATTTAAGCTTTGAGACATCGTTTATATGTTTACTTAAAGTAAATAAATGTATAATTTTCCATAATTGTTTCCCAATCACGTTGCAGTGGAAAAAAAGCACGAAGAAGCCGATTCAACGACACATAACAAACTGTGGCTGGGAAACAACTTATATTGAAACATATTTATATTATTAGATAAACTACATTCATATAAAATCCAATTTCATATTAAGTGACCTTTCATGCCATGATTTAGAGTATTTTAGTAATTTAATTGCTGTCAGTTAATATAGTGCATACTTTCCTTTGGAAAGTTATTAGCGATCTCAGCAGTTTACCGATACAAAAGACAGCAAATTGGCAATTAACATTCTCAAGTCAGATGTAGGTGTCATGTCTTTTTTTTTTTATAAATCCTCGATCCCTGTACGTTGTATCATAGCATACACACTATCCTTATGTCGATTGCGATTTATTTATGGCACCAAACTTGTGATAGAAAAAAGTACTGCTTCAATAAGTCATTTTTCATAAGAAATCGATTTTTTTTTAATATAAACGTGACATTTCAGGCCATGTTTAACAGTATGTGTGTCATGCAATTGTAGTCACTTAACATAGTTCACACTTTTCTTCTAAATTGTTGTCGGTCTCAGCAGTTTTCTAGCACATACGACAGACGCTGACAACTATAATTCTCGCATCAGTCCTAGGTGCCATGTTTCTTTATAAACCGTCGTTTCGCTGTATTTTTATCATACCATACAGCTTATCCGTCTATATATAGAGATTACTTTATGAAATCAAACTTTAAAAATCGTATATCATACAGCTTGCATATTTTGTATTGTTTTAACCATTTTCAACAATCCTTGTGCGTTAAATGAAAATTCCATCTTAAAGACATTTTATTATATCCTAGTGACCCATGCATATGTTACTATACAAAAATATTCGGCGCAAATCTCTACGATGGTTTAGTTATACCATGTTACACTGGACTTGCGTCATCAGTGCGTATAAAAATGCGTTTTTGTTTGACAACGTCCTTGTAAAAACTCCAATAGTGTTTATTTTTCTGAAATAAATCGAAATACCGTCATCGATCGTAGGTCGGGTACTTTCTGTCTGTTTTCTTCGTGTGTATGAGGAATTCCCACCAAAGGTTCTTGGTGTGTCTTCATCGACTCAACTGAGACCGCGATGTTTGGTCAATTAATGCACTACGACCATGACTGCGAGACTAATGATGATACCATATACAAAAAACCTTTAACAATAACAATTGCAACTTCCAGAGACCCAGAGACTCAGAAGCTGAGAGTTAGATTAATGAAACTAATGTTGTATACTATCTGCATATCTGTATTGATTATCATTTGTTTACCAGCTGATACCTATTCGGGTGTATACAACATCTACAAAACTATGCATAGCACTTATAATGTAACATTTTGTAAAAATGAATAAAATCACTAGCCATTACTTCAGCGTGACACCTTTATATTATATATCAAAATGAACTAATCGTTTTTTAAAATAATTTAATTATCAAACGATTATACACATCATCATTTATGAGTTCGGCATGCGTGTATTACGAGACTCACCATGTTTTCCGGTAAATTAAATAATTTAAATAGAGTTGTATTGTTGTTCAAGATTGTTAACATTGTGAGCAGTAAACTTCGAGCAAATCGAATGCATTATTATCTCATTGATCTGTCAATGTACGAAAACATGTTTTTAGTGACAAAATGATATTTTGTTTTTGTAAAATACGTTTCTTAAAATCACGTGTGTTATTCATATTACTAGCACTATAATTTTAATTTGTATACTCTAAAGTAAGTATTGAGAGAATAAAACAAAAACACACAAAACAATATGTTTACATTGTGTTAGGAATGCTTAAAACATTTATACATAACAATGAATTTCAGACCTAACATATTCATTAAATAATGTGTGCTCTTTCATTTCCCCAATCTGAGTAATTATATGGGGACATTACCTTAAACATATGCACTCAATATTATAAAGTAGACAGGTAAATCGAAGTTCAGTGTCATCAACAGATAACAGATATTGTTACTTTGTTATATCGTTAAAATTTACTTAATCAGCTTTGTGCCATACTCGCAGCCACAGAGTCACATAAACACACACGAATTACTAAACAGCAATTTTGGCAGATACTAAACTTCTATTGTAACTTAATCAACATACCTTACTAAGTTCGAATCAAATCAGAATCCATAACAGTGACGACATCATCTCGTACCTAATTTGTGAGTTGATTGTCACTGTAAAAGGTGTTGGAAATATCGAACGGCATAAATCTGTGTGATAGTCAAGCTCAAGTTCAAACCTAAATATAACATACTTCGACCAGCACCACTCGTTTCCAACCAAGCTATGACCAAGTGCAAAACAATATTCGCTGATATTGCTACTAGAACCTCCATCGTGTCTCTATCAGCATGTGATGGTATGCGATTATTGATTGTTTATAGTCAGGGAACAGTTGGTATTTGACAGAAATCGCTTACGCGCGCCAAATGGAATATCCCGTTTTACAGGGGGCGCGTTTAGTTGATGGGAATACATGACCCGCGGAACGATACTTCTGGGGAATCCACTGAAGGATTAATCAAACAAGGATTAACAGTATCCGTATATATATCTCTTAATTGTGTATAATATTTAATAATAAAGTAAACCCATCATAAAAAGATCGCATTGCGGCCGTTGCGCACGTTTAGTGCACGGTTGTTGTTTTTTTTTTTAATTTTAAAACACTTTTTGGTTTTCGATAAACATCATGTTATTTACAAAAACAAGATGACGACGGTGTACGATCTATCGTTAGCCAAACAACGGAGAATGTCTTACATAAACAAACTGAGAAATTAGTATGTTTGTCTCTCTAACCTTGAACAAGTGCTTTCATGGATTGATCTTAAATGTGTACAAATAACTGAATTTGAGAAATAAATTGGAAAAAACATAATTGACGGATTGTTTAACTGATAAAAATGACAGAAGTATTATGATTCATTTGTATTCTATATCGTTTCCGTTATTCCGTCACGGTAATAATCATGATAACCTAATACACTGAACCACAACCACAAGTCATATTCGGAAACAAGGGCCAACTTTTCATTTACCGTTACAAAGATATACACACATACATAACATTGTATACGTGTTTATTGTTAATCGTTTATGTTTGCATAAACAAAAACTTGATCAAAGACAAATTTTTACATGTACAACAAAACTACGTTTAATCACATTGCAGTTATATAAAAAAAAATATCATTCGAAACACGCGAAAGTTAATTGTTAGCATTATACATTATTATTTTGGAAAGAAAACCTTAGTTGTCTATGTTATAACTTATATTTAAAGAACAATCACTTTTGACATCTCAAGTAAGTAAAATACGCGTTCTCTTCATCCTACATGTTTGGCAATTTGGTACATACTGTATAAATTAATGAGTGACTTGGCATGATTCACTGTCAACCACAGAATAAAAAAGCTAATTAGTTGTAGTTAACATAACTGTAATTTTGCATCTGAATTGTGTTGTTCATCACGATTATTTCATCCGTTCATGGTAAACGAACTGTTCTCCTTTTCGTTTTTACCAGATGTAAACGTTGTGATCTTTCAATGAAATAATAAACTGTCAAGATTAGCAATACATTAAGTGTCATTTCAGCGTGTTATCTGTCTCATTAAACAATTCAGCAAAACAAATATTAAACGTGGCCCTAAAGCTTGAACACGTTAGAATGATAAAAATTCATGTATATTGTATAACTACTGCTATATTTTTATTAAGACTTAAATGAAATTATTCTCGGTTTGATAAATACGGTATTGTATTGGTTGTGTACATATAATTTACAAGAGAGATAATGGTAATGGTTTAGCGCGAATAATGCACGGGTTTTTTGTGGTGGTTTTAGCGCGAAACAGCACGGGTTTCGCGTTTTGGGGTTTATATGATNATAATGTTTAACATGTGTAATGTATACGATTTTAAGCAACTTAACGTGATGGATATGCGTTGGGGGCATCCTGTGTGCGCTTTGGACATCGGTTGTGATCAGGGTATTCAAACCTTATTTCTTCATTTTAGGTGAAGAGGTTACAGTCTGATTTTTATGAATAATTTTGCACTGTTCACATGCCACACATGTGCGTGTTTAAGTGTATAGAGCGACATGTCTTACATAAATTTAATTAGTTTCTTTTCAGTTTTTTTAAACATATGAACAAGGATGCTGCACCGTTAACGGGCGTCTTGAGACTCCTCAACTGAGCGGTGAAATTGAGGTCGATCTCCGTTGCACATAGAAGACAACGGGCGTCAGAAGAATTGCTTTTTGCATTTATATGTCAAAGTCCTGTCAAATACAAACACCCACTCCTATTTTGTCTTAGAGTTATTAATTGTATGGAAAGGATGATTATGATATGGTTGATAATGATGATGATGATTAAAAAGTATTTTGAGAATAGAGAATAATAAATTTACTCATAACTATGAGTAAATTATGGTAAATTTGGAAGTTCTGGTTGCGCGGTGATATTATTTTATAAAACTTAAAATATGTGATGGTTCTGTTGAGTTAAGAGAAATCACTGCAATAATAGAACTAGCGTGTAACTAGGGAATACATCCCTGTAATATATTTAGTATTGGTTAGGACTTTGAATTGCATTACCTTTAAAGAAATCTATCTAAGGTTGTATGTAAGGTAGCTTCTCTTTGAAGTGTTTGTATAGTGTTAATTTCCAGCTTTCATAAGAGCGGCGCGATAGGGTTTTCAAGATAGATGATACAGTTAAGTTAATGCAATATTTCTTCTTTTACGTTTTACTGTCGTTCTGCTTTAGTTCATGATGTTGTTATTTTATCTGTTTTATTTGGTTATTTATACATATACGAGATGCATTGAATTATATTATATTCTTGGAAATATGCTACTCGGTAAATTCTTGTATTCAGAAAATTCAAAAAGCACCCACCTAGTCTGTCTAAAGCTTGTAGGTATTACGTCAAAAAGATGACAGTAAGGAAATAGTTAATAGTTTTGAAATTTATTTTTTGGTAAATTTGTATCGTTTGTTATGCAAAATATATAATATCATACATAGAAAATGTAACTCTGAGATCCTAGTTGATCATGAAATTACACAATTCGGCAGAGGTAACGTTTAATTTAAATTACTCTCCATTCGTTAATTTAATTATCTACTTAACATTACACAGAGCTAGAGAACACATAGTTATAGTTCAAGATGGAATAAGTGTATTAACCGAGGCTTAGAAAATATCTACCACGAGATCGCATAATTAAGTTTACTTATAGAATAAGCAAAAGACTGGCAAAAGACAACGCACCTTATGGAGAAAAAAAAACATATTATAGTTTGTATTTTGCATGTATTTAAATATCAAATAAATAAATTGGTTTCGGTTCTTCATATAATCAGTCGATTTAACCATACCGTTGAAGCTTTACTCGAGTACAGGAGTTGAATGTGTACGATGATCGAATCAAATTGTTTATCAGTATTTAAAGATTCCATGTTTTCCTTATGAATCGAGCATATTTGTCGACATATCATTATATCATGTGGTGAGTAAATGACAAATCAAACCAATAAACATTATATCTTCAAAAGTTTAATTGATACTTATTTTATTTTCATTATCATAAAAAAAGTACACATGGAGAAGTTTACTGACTTGAAACCTGGTTGCCAATTGCAAATCATCGGGAATGGTCGCTCGCACACAAATAATACTCATAGTTGACACTTCCAGACAATCTCTTGCACGACGGTGACATTACAATTATGTATGTGAGAGCATGGGACGACAACTTTGCATGGATATTGACTTCCAGCTGGCTTAAATCTGTATAGCTTATAAAAACACCACCACAGTACAAATTTTGAACAACAAACAAACAAAAACATAACACAAAAATGGTGATGGTATGAATTGTAAACTTATTATATGATGTCTCAGTGTATATTACATAACTCATGTAATTTGTTCAAAGAGTTCCTTGGTGAGGACATTATTAAATACCGTTTAGAGGCTTTTTACTTGGTTTGATATCTTTTAAGAAAGAACATTTTCATCATCTTCAACAGAAATCAATTACTGGTGACATAAGTCGGAAATTACTTTTCCAGTTTCAATATATTGTTATAGAACATTTACAACTGCAGCGTCTGATCCCAAAAATACAGTTAAACTATTGGGGAAATACTTATTTTATTGATAACTCATATATGTATGATATATGTTTGACATTGGCGTACTAGTGTAGCGTTTTAATCGTACGAAACACATGCAAACGTTTTCAGTCTCTGTATTTCAGTTGTTATTTAAAACATAGATAAATTATACATTTCATTAAAATTGTACATTGCAGATTGACCCTATTGACGATACGAACGGGTAATACGGACGTGACCACCATACGGGAGGCCCCGTAAATGTAAAAAAAAACAACAACTCCGAGCTGAATTCCTACGTTACTGCTACCTGAACTCTCTATTACACAAACTTGTCTTGTTCTAATAATGTATTTACAAATCAAAGCTTTGACCGTTATGCACGAACATTTGTCAATAAAAACATTCCTATCAACTCCAGGAAAAATCAAAGTTCTGAAAGTACTGGTGGGGCGATTTTGCTAAAATTTTGTGTTCGTAAAATTACTATACACCGTGATGCCAACCAATCACCTTTTTTGAAAAAAAACAAACAAACAACAGATGGAATTAAGGAAGGGTGACATGCTGTCAACATAATATATGATTTAGATATTGGGGTTAAAAGTAAATGCTGCTTTTTAAAACAAGTCATTGTCGTACGTGCCAATTCATAACTGCGAAACGTTGACAGAACAGATTTTCCATAAAAGAAATCCCTTTAATTCTCATGAAAATGAATACAATGAAGTTCAAATTCCAATAAAATCAGGCTGGACCAATATTGTTTGGACAACCCCTGAAATGCAAATACTAACTTAGACAACAGATGAAGTCTATAAAGCATTTTTATAGTTTGGTTCTTGCAAACCAACATATGAAACACTGGGATTGTACATATAATTTGATGAGTGTAATGATATCTGCTTGGAAGATCAAGCCGGCATAAAAATAGTTAAAAATACACAGGCTTGTATGAGATATTAAGCTATCAACTATGTCAATCTCTGATATTCTAAAAATATGTCCTTTAAAACAGAATTTCAGTTAGTCAGAGCTAGATAGTTCACTTTAATACACAGGGGTTTTCCTGGCCACTTTGGGAAAAAGAGTCTGGTCAAATAGGGAATTTTTTATCGAGAAAGTGGACCGACAAAGTGGACCGAATTGGGCTTTTTTATCAACAAATATTGGCACATCAAACCTTTATTTTGAATAAACGGCATTTGTTAGAACTTGAATTAACAGTCTGTTTACACAAAAGCATTATTATGTTTTAGTTAACACATTATTTGTTTATTATGATTACCGGTAATGAAAATAACTATTAACTCGCCTGTTTATTTATTCATTTACGTTAAAATACTGCAATACAGTTTAATATCTAAGTTAAGTTGTGCGAAATGATCACATTATTTTATCTAAGTAAATTTGAATGGCATATAACAATGTGAAGTCCACAACGCTTATCCGAATGCAACTACATGCATGGCGTATAATTAGCTGCTGTTAAAGTGACAACCACAACATGTATTTCGTGTGTAAGGAAAAAGTTCAAAACTGGCATGAAAAGCACGGGCGAATTCTCATATTAAAAAAAAAGATATTTCGTCGCTGTATACACCTTCCACGAGGACTGCGTGTAACTCGAGTGTTAATGCCACAGTGACCAGACGTTGCCATGGATGGAACGCGCGCTGTAAGCTGTTTGTGCGCATTAATACTAATACCATGCGATCGGAGCTATTTGGTTTGCGAATGCATAATCTGGGTGCGTAGTTTGGACTTTGGACGTAACGGACTTTATTCTGAAACTGACTCCCGAAATACGTATATTATTTTACCAAAGGGGCGAATTGCAGAAGGCAATCGCCCCAAAAAATGATACGAACTGTACTAATTATCAGGACAGTGTTTGGCATTATATTCGCAAGTCGTGAGATAAAGAAAATATTGCAACGGAATGAACTCTTGTCTGGTTGGTTTGATGTATGCGTGTGTTAAATGATGTATCACTTATTTGTTTGACTACGTCATATTAATTTAGAACATGTGCTAGAAAATGATAGATCATCATTTACTCATAGTTATGAGTAAATTTATTATTCTCTATTCTATAAATACTATTAAATCCTCATCATCATTTTCAACTATATCATCATCATCCTATCAACATCATTATCATTAATGCCATCATCATCCTAATCATCGATAACAATATCATTGTTATTCTCGTTAATCTTATCAAATGTTTTCCATACATATAATAACCCAAAGACAAAATAGGAGTTGGTATTTGTATTTGACAGGACTTTGAACATAAAAATGAAAAAAACAATTCTTCTGACGTCCGTTTGTCTTCTATGTGCAACCGAGATCGACATCAATTGCACCGCTCAGTTGAGGAGTCTCGAGACGCCCGTAAACGGTGCAACATCCTTGTTCATATGTCAAAAAAACTGAAACGATACTAATTAAGTTATGGAAGGTATGTTGTTATATATACTTAAACATGTACAAGTGCGGAATGTGAATAGTGCACATTTATTTATCAAAATCGGACGGCAAGTCTTTACCTCAAATCAAGAGTTAATGTTTGAATAACCTGATCCCCGCCGATGCCCAAAAGCGCACACAGGACGCCCCCAACGCCTTTCCATCACGTTAAATTGCTTAAAATCGTAAAAAATTACAAATGTGAAGCATTATTTTTGTTTAAAGAAGCTGCGATTATTTGCAAGATTTATTAAACACCACCAATCAAGAGAAGTGTACATGACTTCACGTACACCCCATACAATAATCGGTAGAAATGAACGATTCAGGTAAACCGCGAGCGGGATACGCAACCCTACTGCTAATTTTTCCTTCTTTTTCTTTTAATGGCAGGGGGACGTATGATGACCCATGGCTCAAGACCTGTGTCTATGTGCCTTCATCACCTCCCGAAACCTCTAATTTTAGAGAAATCTACAAATAAGCAGCTATTACTATATGGTAACATTAAGTATTATTTAGCAAAACATATAAATAACACATGGTCAATCTCATTGCGCAAATTAACATAACAAACAAACATCAAAAGCATCCCGCACTCACCCCGGACATCAGCAAGAAACAAACTAACCACTCAAACCATAACATCCATAAACTAAAACTTAAAAAGAGTGTAGATAAATCATAAGTATTCGAGTATTATATGTGTGCATATGACGAAATTGTGCAACAGCTGTATTAAACCGAAATCCACATCTAACCAGTCACACCAAAACGAAAAGATTAAGTATTCGTATTAAAATATAGAAAATAAGAATAACTTGTTAAATTTTAAACGTTCATTACAGAACAAAACAAAAATGAGAACACTGACATTTGAACATACTAAGATTTCAATAAATATGCACGAAGACATATCTCCATGAATTGGGAGTGTAAAATATGATGCACATAACTCACAATTAAAAATTCGCATAAAATACACAATACAAAGAAAAAGATTAAACAAAACAACCAAGAAAACTTTGCTGCTTCAGACTTAAATAAAAATACAACCATTGACTTTCGCGGTAAAGGAATCGGTTCGTGTTAAGATCCCATCTCACATGGACTAAAAAACTGAACTGAAAATAAACTTAATATCGACATTATCATTACAACATTAAACACGTAAAAGTAATGCAACAGATTATTTAAACATACACATGTTCATAAAGGGCGGGCGGGCGGGTATATCACCCTTTCGTTCTCCTTGTCCATAACCTGTGCCTGTCAAATACACACCTCGAATGGCGACTCAATAGGTTTGCAAATCATATAAACCCCAAAACGCGAAACCCGTGAGTTTTCGCGCTAAATCCCCCACAAAAAAACACGTGCATTATTCGCGCTAAACCATTACCATAATCTCGCTTCTAAATAACATGTACAAAACCAATACAATACCGTATTTATCAAACCGAGAATAATTTCATTTTTTTGTTCGACTCGGATAATAAAGTACAGACAGTGAAGTGTAAACTTATCAACAGAATAATCCGTTAACAGTCAGCTTAACAAACATAACTGGTTTGATAATGTCATATTAAATTGGTGTTAAGACATACCTTGCATGTCCATTAATATAAATTGGCATTATCATTTCTTAACTTCATGATACTCTATCTGACATCCGTCTGTCAACTACAGCATAGCCAGTTGTTTGTTTTCTGTGTAACGGATACATAATCTTTCGTATCTTCAACAATTATTTGTCTTTAAACCGAATAGAATCTCCTCGATTTACTGCTGCATATGTACCTTTACTTGTACGATTTTCAGACCGGCTAAAGTTGACTTACTTAATAAAAATGGGTTATCCACCTGTCAAACAAACAGAAAATAGAAGTTGTTAAACAACTGATAATTTGCATTTATTTTGTATGGTATGCTGTTCGAAAGACTTTTATCCTCATGACAATATACATATATATATATGAAGCATATTTAGGTCAGTCTATAAATCAATTATTTTGAACTTTATGAGCGAAATCCATCTATATACAGGTACGTCGACATTAATTAATGACATGTAGTTTGTTTAGCGAATCGGAATAGTCACATGCATCGAACAATACTGAAAAATGTCTCTTTTTGGCTTGCGATGTACTATTAGTCCGCTATGGTTGTTTGATCACGTGACGAGTGTTTCATTCAAATATATCAGAATCAACCTTGACCGCGTGATCAGCATTGTGAACAGTGCTATAGATAACTTTTGGGGTATATTGGTTAATCACCCCCTGTTTATGACAACAATAGGGTTTTTGTAAATTCAATAGAGTTTTAGCAAAAAATGTCACCCCCTACTTTTGAGCTTAATTGGGTTTTTCACCCCGGATTTTTTTACTCAATTGGGTAATTTAGGGAATGACATATATAATATAATAAAAATCTACTAAGGTTACTATATTATATATTCAAATGGAATTGAAAAAGGTACCTGTACATAACAGCAAACAAACTGAATTTCTGATCAAAGTCTGGTCCTTAAATTTCAGTTTTTAAATAGGGTGAAACAAGTTACTAACATTTATACCTCAAAATCATTGCTGCTTTACTTCTGTTGCACAGACTGGGTGCAGTATGCACATTTCAACTTTTTTCTGTCCCATCAACTTCAACATTTCTAACCAGGGATATGACTTTTTCCACTTTTGACAGGTTTTTTTCAATCACGGACTTTCTGTCATGTTTTTAAATGTCAACTCGCTACTTTCAACTGCTACATACACTGTTTCTAACAAATTGATAACAACAATGATTCGGCACATATTCGCGCGTGCCTACTTGGTTGGAAAAAGACTGCGATCGACATATATTTAGCGCAACAATCGCGGACGTCTTTCGACCTCGCTTAGACATTTTTATTACGCACCGTTATAGAAACTGAAAGTACAGACGCTTTACAAATACATGCACGTCGTAAATATTTTGGTCAGACGCTTAATTTGCTATGAAATTTAGTCCGCATAGCGTTTGAATAACTTCGACTGTTTTGCTCCTCCGTTTGTGTAACGATTCTCTTTTTTTTGCGTCCACGAGTGGCCATTTTGATTATTTCAGAAAATGAAAGTAGAAATCGGACGGGTCTACAAATAATTACAATAATACCCCAAACATTGATAACCGCTGGAAAGACTGCCTTCTTTTCTTCACAGGACGGCATATAAACAATCCGGTACATTTTTGCACGGAAAATAACCAGTCTAAAAATACGCCCGGTGTTCGTAAGAATTGCGTTTCGTGACGCAAAGTTTTTTGCGGGAATAACGTTATTAAATTTGTATTTGCGTTTTTGTACGCTTTGTTTTGAATTTAATTACGTTTTCGGTTATTTTAATTGCGTAATAACGCAAATACGCTTGTTATCTATAGCGCTGATTGTGAACACAACTCTAGATTTCCGTTTTGCATTATTTGTTCAGTAACTTTAATGTGACCAGCGTACATATCGTTTAAATATGTTGATTTTATTAATGATTGTCTACGTATAAACAATATAGTGTGTTCATAAAACCGGCACCAGCGAAGTAAAGCTCCATAGAATTTAGTTTTCTTTCAAAACATCATAAATATCACGTGTTTTGTGACTTAAACTAGGTTAAAAGTCGCATGACCTTTGAATACCGTGAGATAATCGTTTTACAAAGGAATTCGATTTCGACGATAAAAGCTAGATTGTGTAACGATATTATCAAATGGAAACAGATGGTTTTATTACGATTCTGAATTTATGCAATTTATATTAAACGATACGATATTGTTGTATTTACGATGTTGTTTTATTTTAAAGCCCTTTTCTAAATATATAATTAATAAAAAAGTAAACCAAGGCTTTCTGAATCAATGAGATTATAACTGTAGTTATTTTAAAACTTCTTATTTTAAACGTTGATTAGTAGCTTATTTAATTTCCTAGTAGTGGTAATTCCTTTTGCTTAATTAAGTTCAGTAGGTCGAACCAATACAGTTTCACACTAGGCTTTCCCTTAAAGCACTCATCCCTTTCCCCGTGCACTGTTTATGTAGGCAATGAGCTTGTATAAGCTTTATTGATGAATAAATGTTGTTGTTGTTGTTTATTTTAAATGTTCAATGTCAAATAACGTGCATCGAATGATAGAAATGTTTCATTCGATACATTTCTTACAATATATGACATATTTGCCTATTTATCATATTTATTATTATAAATAGCTTTGTTACAGGAAATTAAGGTATAGTGTTTATTTTGTGTTTCGTTGTATTACTTGTATTTTGTATTGTTGTATTGTTAGCATTGCTCACCGTCGGATCACACAATACTTGTATTATTGTTGTATTATTTTTATTATTGCTTCATGTATATTTAAAAACGTTAGGTATATTTCATTCAAATCTATAACATCTGTGGCTATTTATAATATTTATTATTATAAATACATTTGTTACAGTTGCTAATACGAGTTTATTATTACATGAACCACGGTACAACCCACATAATGCCTGTCGGCAACATTTCGGCATATCATTACCAGTATAAATGGTTTACAACACTATTTATATTCATTCACAATAAAAGGTAAAAGAACGTGATTAGTTTTCCAGGCAAAAATACGTGTAAAGAAAACATAAGTTCATACGCTATATATTGTAGCGATACGTTTTTCAACCTGTAAAGTCAACATTACTTTCAGGTTGACAATATCGGGCGCAGATGGATTGACGATGTCAGAAATTGTCTACAATGGGCCATAGTACCAATTATTCGACTTTCAGTTGTTCTGAAATAAAGCAGACTGCATTTGATAGTCATTCTCGATGTTATACAAATCCCTTCAACGGGGTGCGTCTATTTGCTATATCGGTCCCATGAACATATTTCTGGTTTTCGCCACAATACAATCAGCGTTCATCGGTGACTTACCTGCACAAGTAAGTAACTTCTAGAGACGGCATTACAATGTGAGAAACAGTTTGCAACTGACCGAATACATTTTGCAATAAAATAAGTGAATGCTTTTCATTTCATTTTTTAACACATTAATATCAAATTAAAGAAACTACATGAGTTATCGCATCGGTTTGACCGCATGAAAACGGACTCACTGAACTGCGAGAACAGTTCTATCTTTGTCCAGAGCAAAACACGATCTGAACTTAAACGTCAGTCCAGGTGTAAATGTCATTGATGTGGTAGACACAATAATAGATGCAACTGAGAGCGGATCTCAATATCTTTGGATCTCAAAAACGCTCGGTTAGTAAGTGAGACGATATTGACTTTACGAAGTCTGTTCATCCCGTAACCCCACCATTTTATGTAACATCTTAAATGCAGATCTACTTTGCCGTTCTCATCAGTTGAGTTATCTGGGTTATTTGGTACACGGTTACATAAATCGCATACGGCCAAATGAGATCAATTGCGGTTATGTAATGAGTAATGTATTTTTACTCTTGTAAAATGTGGATTTTTAATCATCTGATTTTAAAAATAGAATCGGCTGGATAATATGCAGATACTGTTTCCATACATCCAACCGGTTTTTAGTATTAAATATTTATTTTTACAAATATTTTCTTTAAGCACAGAACTATTAATAAAACGTTTGTTTCATTATTAATTAGTCAGTTAAATTACATGTAAAGTTTACAATATTTCATCTATCGTCAATGAGTAGTAACAGGTTACAAATATTTTCTTTAAGCACAGAACTATTAATAAAACGTTTGTTTCATTATTCATCGGTCAGTTAAATTACATGTAAAGTTTACAATATTTCATTTATCGTCAATGCGTAGTAACAGGTTAACTTGTCTGCTATCTTATTTTCTTTGCTTGTTTTGCAATAAGATGCATGTATTTAAACACGGATTACAAGTACATAAATGTTTTAACGTCTTACTAATTCTTGTGTAATTTGACAATCAGGATCTAAAGCAGTTACGGTCAAAAATCAGAACGAGAGTCGTCATTGCGGAGCAAAAATAGGTTTAACATTAACATAATACACGTGTTTCACATCAAAACATCAATGTACATGTACATAATTATAAATATATGTCAATCAAAGGCATACATTTCATAATCATGTTTATCCAATGTGATGATGGATAATTCATTGCTACAAAAACTTGCGGTGGCCGCTTGTTACATACACTGTACAACGAAAACAAAAAACAAAAAACACATTTACCACATTATGTAAATTATAGCAAATGCGTAACCGAATTCTAATATTGTTTACTATTCAACGCTGGCATCAACTTATTTCCAAACTCTGTATTAGGTACCCGACAGCCAGTATCACTGTGTACTAATGTTTCTTTTGTAAACAATTCAATGCTTTATCGAATAGTTAACAACAATGCATTTTACTAAAACATATAGTAAAGAAGGGAGGTTGGGTAGAACCAGACGGAATGCAGAAAGGAGATCAATTTGTTGGTTCTGATCCTAAAAAGCCCTGTAAAACATGCCGTTCCGCCCACTGCTAATCCCTGGGGGAATTTTCTCATATAAGAGTTTATCATCTTTCCATTCAGAAACACTTCCCGTAACAACACATCCACAGAGAGCCTCATTGAACCAAAGTGCCACTTTACTCTTCTAACTTGATAACGGACCTCAAGTGCAGGAAAATGCGGGAAATTTGTTATTTTTCCAAATACCCGAGGAAAAAGACGAGCAATGTGATAAAAAGATCTTGGAATTTAAAAAAAAAACAAAAAAAAAACTGTACGTGCAAAACGCTAAATCCGTGATAAAGTAACATAGAGCAGACCGTGTAGGCCGATACCAGCCGAAGGTATGGATGTCCGGCGAAAACTAGTCCCAATAATGAAAAAGGGAAGATCCGAAGGCAAGGAACACGGCCGGTAATCACGGGCGCCACCTCTTTTTAGCGATGTATTAATAAATGAGCCAATGCTACTTCCGAGGTTTACCGGCTTATTATACAGGGTGAGAAGGTTTAATATGTTTTTGTTTCAACATATTTCGCATTATTTCAAAAATCGGGCAATGTAGTGTGACGTAATTGACACATTGTTTGTTGGGAACTCACATAGGAACAAGACACAATGTTCGTTTCTCTTTTCATCTTGATTTATTTATGTTGAATATTTTCTAACACAACGCTTGTTAATGTTCGTGAACTACAATCTAACAGCGCGGCGGGCCAACATGGCCGCCACGACACGAAAACGACTTCTCTAGTCACTGGCTAAAGGTGGACTGATCTCTCTGCCCAAAGTACACATAAACATAAAATAATACTATTGCTTATAACATATTTGATTGGTCAAAGCATTTTACTGACTACCTGTTGATTTCTTATTGGTTTGGTCATAGAATCCCATTGCTATTTGTTAATTGCCGATTGGTGGTTTGCTTAATTACTGTTCTACAGGACACTCCCGATGAATATAGTAACCAAACCATTCATGTATTTACCCATTTATCGAATAATCCCTCCAGACATCTGATTTGACTATTTGTGGTGATAGAAAATCGTATAGTTCAATGGATGTGAAAGATAATTTAATAAGATTAAGTTTCCCGGTGCAGTACTTTGTATGTCTGATGATAATAAGGTATCACTATAATCCTTTTCATCTGGCATAGTTCAATGGATGTATGAAATAATTTAATAAGATTAGAATTCCTGTATCAATACTGTTGACCGTTTTATCAATTGGATACCTTGTTAAATATACGTCTCTGAGTAGCAGATGCACACATCTAAATATACTATCTTTGACCTTTCAAATTGTTGATTTAGTCTATTTTACAATGAATGCAAAGATCTGTCATGCTCCTACTTGCGAAAATCCTATAATCATGGCCAATATCATAAATATTTGCTATTAAATTTCCAAACTTCATTTATGTTATTATTGTTCCTAACATTCAAATATTTTCTTTATAGAACCCTTATTATTATGATATAAGATTTATCGCTACGTTACACAAGTGCGATTCAGCGAAGATGCATCCACAAATGTACAGAAACATATAATAAGAACCAATTTGGAAACGTGAGGACCTTTATAAGTGGTGGCATGGTGAAGTTTTTAAAAGAAAATCGATGTATTTCGCCTGTATGACGAGCAAATGTCCACCCAATGAAATCGCTAACGACATCAAACCATTGCTTTGAACATGTACACGTTGTTGCGTGCACAAAACATGTGCTTCTTGTCGATCTTATAGATAATTTTGCATTCTTTCAAAAGCGATGGAGCCAATGCCAAGGAGGTGGCGCTAATGACAGGAGTCGCCGCCAGTGCACATTTTCAGCGATTTTAATTTTCGGTGCCGACCATACACTTTGTGTGTGGTATTCCAGGTTGAGTGTTCGATCTTTTGTCTTAATTAGATAATAATGGAATATAATAGAAAAAAGTAAAGTCTACATAATTATGAAGACACATCTGTTCTTAATTGAGTTGGTTTCTTATATATTTACAGATTTACATCTTGTTTTTGTTTTGTTTTTTTAATAGAATGTGTATATGTTCTGTATAGATTTGGGTTAATGTATTTACGTTGAAAAATAAAAATAAATATGAAAAAGGAACATTATCTATCAAATGTAAGTTATGTGATGATTCAAATATCGTGCATTGACGCCACCTCCTGTCATTAGCGCCACCTCCTTGGCATTGGCTCCATCTCTGTTGGAAAAATACAAAATTATCTATTAATCTGCAAGAAACCAATGTGTATGTGCATGAAGCAACTAGTATATGTTGAGCGCAATCGTTTCATGTCGTTAGCGAATTAATCGGGTGGAAATTTGCTCGTCACACAGGTAAAATACATCAATTTGCTTTCAAAAACTCCACCATGCCACAACTTATAAAGGTCCTTACGTTTTAAAATGGGTTGTAATTGTATGTTTCTGTGCATTTGTGGATCAATTAATCTTCGCTGAATCGCACTACATTGCCTGATTTTTAAACAAATGCGAAATATATTGAAAATACATATAAAACCTACTCACCCTGTAGAATTATCCGTTTAATTTCAAAACATCCGGTCCTTAGCGCCACCTCGGAAGTAGCGTCGGCTCATTAATTAATACATCGCCAAAAAAGAGGTGGCGCCCGTGATTACCGGCCGTGAAGGAAGCTATCCTTAAAATTAACAAACGGGACATAAACAGACAAGTATATGTTGAATATGACATTCGTGATAGTGTCGTAAAAGTAGTCACATGGAATGTAGAAGGACTTGCTGCTCTTAAATTTTCAGATAGTAAGTTTACATCTTATCTAAACTAACACGATATTATATGCTTAACTGAAAATTGGACAAATACAGACTCTAAAATAAACATTAAAGGATACAGCAAACCTATTAGTCCGGCAGAAAACTGGCCATTTTTCACTAAACCCGACATTGAAGTGTATAGTAAATGTTAAAATGTATTTTGTTATGGGACATGTTACTGATGAAGAATCCAAATGATGCCGGGCTGGTATCTTTGAGGGTTTTGATAAATTCAAGATGGCATCCAAGACGCCGGCCATTTTCAGTTTTATTTGTTTAAACACATAGATATGCATTGTTTTATGTATTATAATCTCATTTTGATAGTGTAATACATTCAAATATGAATATAGATGTGCAAACGTGTGTTATATATTTAAATTATAAAGTTGGCGTCCAAAATGGCTGCCAGAATCAAGGTGGCTGCTCAAATATTGCTCATATCTAAATCTTGCATAAGAATAATACATATGGAAAAATAATACAATTTAGTAGCATCTAAGTGTTTAATAAATTATTAATAAAAGTAATTTCAATAATACATATGCAGAGTATAGTATAACAAGAACAGATCGACCTTATCCTGACCATTGGAGATAAGTTACATTGTCTTTTTGTACAGAAACAGCAACTTCGTCAATGGTATGATTTGTGTTATGAAAAAATACCGGTGTCGTTAATGTCATAAAGCACATTATATGTCAATTGAAACACCATAATATGTATAATTCAATCTTTGTTCACCAAGGTCATGATCAGGTCACATTTTTCAAACATCATGGTATAAGGTAGTATGCATACTAGTATAGCTCATGTTGTGAGTTGTTGTCTAGCATAGAGTGATTTTCTAATTCAGATCTGGGGGGTCTGCATCTAATGCGTGTGGTGTGTATAATGTAGTGGAATGGAATTTTAACTGCAATTATATGCATAAGCAACCATTTTGGCAGCCATATTTTGCGTATAATCTGGAATTTGATTTTGATTAATTCACTTCCAAAACATTAACCATCACTACATCATTATATTTTAGGCTGAAAAGATCCAAAATAATGGATTAAGTCATGATTATATCACCACATACGTTAAAATGCTGAAAACAGCGGCCATCTTGGACGCCATCTTGGCTTTCTCAAAACCCTCAACGATTCCAGCCCGGCATTATTTGGTTTCTTCATCAGTAACATGTCCCCTAATAAAAAACAATTTAACATTTACTATACACCTCAATGTCGGGTGTGTGTCATTTTCTGCCGGATTATATTCATTTTTACAGGCGATTGAAACACCGTAGAGCGAAGCGCTCGAGTGTTGGTATTGTGATTTATATTATAGACTCTTTTTGTAAAGGTGTTACATTAGTTAAAAATGACACTGATTGATCCTAAATTAGATAAACTATTTTTTAATATTGAATCCGATGTATATTTATGTGTTGTATTTATTGCACCTGAAAAATCCCCAGCTCAATCTGTGTATACTAATGATATTTTTCAAACTATTTGATTTGATATAAGTTTTTATCAAACCAAAGGAAATGTATTTTAAACTGGACAAAAAAACTCGCGAACGGGAAATAAGGCGGATTACATCGAAAATTATAGGTATATAAGCGATACCGATTTAGATAATGTCCCAGATATTGAAACTCTCGTCCCACGCTCAACTTGTGGCCAACGAATCGATTTGGAGACTACCTGTTAGATATATGTAATGGGGGTATTCCACTACGACCCGATTCCCTACGATTTGTCCCGATTTCCAATATTTTGAGGTCGGGGACATTCGTAGCTCAATCGGTGAAGGTCCTAACTCATTCGTACCTAGTCGTGGGACGGTCGTTAGTGATTCCTGCAACTCGTGAGCTCCCGAAAAATCGTGGCCAGATTTTAAACGTGTTTAAAATTTGGCCAGGACCTCCAAGACTGAATTTAATCGCAGTTGACTCGTAACAGCGTCGAAGTGCGTTCTTGGGCGTCGTAATGGAATCGTAGGTAATTCGTGACTCAATCGGGAAATCGGTGATTACGTAATCTGTCTACGAATCAGCTACGACTTTGTCAAGACTCTCACGAGTTCACTCCGAGTGAGTTGCGCGCCCGCTAAGACTCTCGCGATTTAGTTACGAAACAGTTACGATTTTCGGAGAATGGGTGTGGTATATAAACAGAGCTTCTCGGTTTTTTTCAGTCATTCAGTTGTTAGGGCTTTGTATGAATAACAGGTAATTTGTTTATAATCAAAAATGGCAAGAAAAGGCAAGGGCAGGTGGAAGATAAGCTGCTCTTCGTCGAACTTCCAATTTTGATTTGGCGCCAAAAAAGGCCTTCTTACACATGTACATGTACACAGAAGAATGTAGGTCACATTGTAAATAATGATCAATATCAATAGAAATTGGCGCCTTATTCATGTGTGCGTTCGGTGAGGTCCTAGCTTAGTCGTGACCGATCTGCATCGTTCGTAGTACAGTCGCAGTAGATTGTTACACATCGTAGTGAAGTCGCGACCCTATTCGCAAGACTTCAACCAAACCCCACGATTCGTCGTAACTCAGTCGTACCAGTGTCCTAACTGAATCGTAGACTGTCACGAGTCTTTTCCGATTCAATAAATGTGATAAATCGTCGCGAATCGTGGGCTTGTTTTCGTAGTGGAATAGGGCCATTAAGAAGACTTTTCAAGAAAACAGTTTGTAAAACAAATGCTATTTTGTTCGTATGTTTTATAAAGAAAATACACATCATTACGTATCCTGACCAGCATCAACGGTACCCTCGTTCAAGTATATATTATTTGTTATACCGGATTTATAAAGCGCCCTTTTCATACAAGAGTGCACGTTCAAAGGCGCTTAAGTATATCAGTATATCAATTAAAACCTTTGAAGCATTACATTTTCCTTATTATTCTTATTGAATGAATGGCGCTATACCATTGTGTTAGTTTACTGCACAATGGTAAGAAATTGCACATTTCTGATAACTTATGACACAATTTACATTATGTTTCTACAGTTACTGCATAAGTCGAATGCCGTGTTGTTAATATACGTATGTCAAATAAAATATAGCATACTCAGGAGAGAAATTCCTGCCACTGGTTTAAAACTTCCAAATTTGGAAAGTGATATGAAAATGAGAACAATTTTGTTTTCTTGCTAACATTTTTGATCTGTATTTAAGCACACTGTGAGGAAACCGATTATTACTTTGTGTGTCAATATTTCTTTTTCTTTACTCAAACTTATACAAATATTGTTTAATATGATATAGTTAACGAGTAAAAATGAAATTGATATCGAGCAATAAATAAGTTTATTACGAAAGGATGTTGTGGGTCTAATCTCATATCTGTACTAGAGCCAAATTTATTTCGCGCCAACTACATTTCTACTACGTCATGAAAGCCAGCTATTGTGGGTCCGTTGAGTGCAGCGGTTGGGAAAATATACCTTTGTAGAAGAAGGACATTCAGCAGCCCGCATTCGTCACCCTTTCTGCCTGGATTTTTAAGACAGGGGTTCTGGACATATGAAGACTAAAGTTTTGTTTCACGTTTCTGTGACAATTTAACAATGTCAGACAACAGTTGTGAAAGGCGATTGCTAAAGTTCGCGAACAAAAAACGTACATTCTTAATGCATGTTTTCCAAAGTTGACATTTATTATAGATTCAATCAATGCATATTACTACATCATGTAAATAATAAGCTGTCCATAAACATATATATAATATAATGCCGTGTTTCTGTCAATTATCTTATAGTATATGCAGGCAATTTATAATATTTTTCTTCAACAATGTAACATTAAAACTAACAATGTTTAACACATTACAGATGTAACTTGTTAATTCCACAACACGCATATTGGAAAGAATAATGTTCACGGAGAAAAATAATAATACAATCGAGTAGATTAAGTAAACTTCTAACACATTAACTGCACACGTCAATTAAGTAACAAATAACTAATTAGGTATTTTTCACAATGGCTGTTTACCTACTATGGGACTAAAAGTGCATCAATTTCAATTGTGCATAACCTTCATTCATTTAATTAGACAATACCGATGCAAATATCACGTCATTGATCCACTGCACGATACAAATCATACCAACCATGATGACCCTTTAAAAACTTGATATGAACTTAAAAATCATTTGCGGGATGACTAGTTAACGAAAAGGACGCTCCAACGCAGGGTGTAGAAATATTCAAAGGCGAAGGCTATGGTTAAATGAATACATTTTTACGAATTATGCAACGGAACTTAATCCGAGAGTTAAACGTTCATAAAGAGTTGTTTTCATAAACCGATTAAAACATGACAAGATACATATCATATAGTTTTACTTTCCCGCTCATGCATGTAGATGCACGAAACTGAACAAAGGTGCATCTTCGGACCGAATATTCTTGCTCAAATAAACCTAACTGTGGTAGATTAGGCTTAGAAACTGCTAAAATATTGCTCCACTTGTTTCACTTCTTTATATCCAATACACAATGATCAAACTCGAACTGTTAATTGTCAAGAAAAACTCCATGTCCAATCTAGTACAAAGCTTTATATTATCAATGATTAAAAGACTCATACAACGCGAGGGTGGGCTTTGTAACATCGACCTTAATTTGCTGCCAGAGAATCTTTGAGTTACAAACCATGCCGTCTAATGTTACTTAAATCGTACAAAAGCATAAAATGAACGAACTATTTGGCCTCTAAACGCAGAGCGACAGATTCCGAACTGTAAATAGAAACAATTTTGAAACGTGAATAATTTTATTTTATTTAACATAAGGTAATGTAATCAAACTGCGCTCATTATACTTGCGCAATGAGATTTGTAATGTGTACATCATGTTTGTGGAAACATCGTCGTTAAAAGCAACATTTTCTGACAGTAATATAGATACGATAAGATTAACGTGTTTATCACTTAAATTCATTATAAATTAGAATACAGACATTAATACGAGTATTTTGCAAAAATTTGAAAGATCAAACTGCTGAAGGCACTGCAGTTGTTCTCTTTCATCAGGTTCAACTCACTCTCCAGAATAAATGTTTACGGCAAACCAAGTTGTAATGTATTATATTGCATATCAAAGGTTTATTTAGGGTGTTTCTTAACACAAATACAATGTTGATACACTGTTAAATAGCCTCATATTGAAGACTTAACAAGATTACAAAAGTCCGATTAATACTTCGAATATATGACTTATAAATATTAGAAGACAAATGCGTGTTTATATAGGCTAATTTTTAAGACACAAGGACATACATAAAATACATTAAAAATAAAAAATGTATAAAGATGTGGTCACTGTCTTGAGCCGGTCAATACAAAGACTTGGGGGTTTAAAGATGCTGATTCTGTATGCGAAGTGTTTCATATCTCTCGTTTCAAAAAAAAAATTGAGGACGTTTCGCATTCTACAAAGTATCAATAAAACCCTTTCTGGAAATATTACATTGGAAGAAAACAGCTGCCAGCTTTCTGACTTTTAACTTACATTTTGAATCAAACCGTTTAAAGGTTTATCTCCAGAAATATTTCCGTAAAAGTTCGTGGCATTTACGGTTAACCGACGCGCCGACACGGAAAGCTACGAAAACTCTCGAAATTATCGAGAGCAATCGGATAACCAGCGAAATGTTAAATAACAGACGTTCTGACGGAAACGATAAGTAGGCAATAAGACACTCTAATGTCTTAAAGTGACTTATAACATGTTATCAAATGTCATTTTTTAATATATGTATAATAAGATGAATGGAACTAAAGTGGATTACATTATAGCCGGAATGAATACATCATACAACTAAAAAACAATAATAAACTTATGTTTATTGTCATGTTCAACTGTCCATCTCTTGCAAAGATCATTTTACTTAATTTTATTCCTTAGTATTTATTATACGAATTTTTAATAACATTAATAACACGTTTTAAAATTTTTGTCAGTTCATACTTTATAAAACCGGAATATCCGAACGTCGGGACGATTTTCGTACGTTTTCGTAAATAAATACAATTACTACCAACATCACAATAAGATGATCTTAAGTAAAAAAAGGAGGGTCTAAATGCCAATTTATATACATACACTTATATTGTATCGACAGGTACATTATTTTCCTAACGTAAATCCACTCGTGCAATTTTAAATTTTAATGAAAGAAATAGTAATTTTGCAGCAATGTCTGTCTGGTGTCTGCTCAATTTACTGAATTTATTATAACCTAAAATGAAATATAAACAATATAGACCCTATACTTGAAAACTTTAAAAGGATGGTCTAAATGTCAAGTAAATGAACCACACTATATACCACTGTTTAAAGGACATAATGTAGATGTGTATTTCACTCGTGCACATTTGATAGTAAAATGCACACTCTTATAATCGTCATGAATATGCTCATTATCTAATCAGAATGTAGTGCAGCTGCTTTAGATACCTCACTATCGACAAGGCCAAAGTCTAAAGTGATAAAACCAATTCGTGTTAAGTGTTTGCGGATGTCGCCATGATTGAAATTACCGTAGTTCGACACCAATAGGAGTACAGATATAAGTATGCATCTCTGGAATTGTCATTCTAATTATGTTGTTCTTATGTTTTGTTCATAAAAATGACAATGCAAAGAAGAAATAAAAACGTATCAACCTATAAGGGTTCGACCTGACTTAGATCTTGAATCATGAGTGTTTCCATAATTTGCATTTATTATTCGACAACCCAGTTTATTTATTCTGAATTCATTATTTTGCGATCGTGCATTTTATACGATATATACACATTCTTATAACATTAATATTCACGTCTTAAATACTGAAATGTAAATATCATTAACAGAATTGTTAATATTGTTGCCATTACATTTTTTGTTACTCACAACGACTTTGAAATATTTAAATGTTAATTTCAGTTTTAAATATAAATTGGAATTATTAAGTTGATACAATCACAACACAAACATTTTATACTTAAATAGTCCACCGCTTGCATGGAATAATTTTAATTAATAATTGAGTTGATAAAATCACAACACAAACCTTTTATACTAAAATAGTCCACTGCCTTTATGGGATCAGTTTACAGCAGTTGAGACAGACGTGTTTAAAGCTGATAAGAATATAATGACATTACGAAATTTAAACAAATTTAAATTCGTTCTTATAAGCTGATAACCGACATGACTGTTTATTGGATTTTGTTTTGTAAGTAAATGTTTCGGTATTGTTTAAATATTTTGCTTGAATGTTATCTTCTTTCGAAAGCTTATTTTATTTTATATTAGATTGTAAGCATTACAATATTTTTCTATAAACTGCCAGTGGGTTTCTGGGGACGTGTTGCCGGGGATTGCGATACCACCACAGGTCCACCTGGCGGTCTGGAATGCGTCGCACTCGCAAAATACAACAACAAGTACCAATGGGGCACCTGCCTTTCAGACGCCTACATAAAACAAAAGTCAGGAGCAGCACATCAATGCGAAGACCAAAGACGCGCGTTTTGTTATTATCAGTGCATGCTCGAAACCCATAAAATAGCACAAGGTATACATATTATTCATTTGTAAGGTCTATGTGAAACACGTTTATACTTTGTTTCCATTTTAGTGTTTAGTTTGCGTCATCTTGGCGCATATAGCATACATTCAGAATTGCAAACAAATTAAATAAATTAACAGCCGTAGAGGGACGTTTATACAAGTATAAAAATCAAAGTTTTCCATTTCTTTGATTTATTTAGAAAAGAAATGCTTTGAAAGTGTCGCCTGAATCTGCATCAGGGTATATTTAGCCAGAGTTTGTTAACATACACATGAATGTTTCTATTTGAAACTCTTAATATTATTCACTGGATAGACCATTGATGGCAACATGGCATGCTTTCCTGTATTGTTTTTCAATGTTATCTTCTTAACTTATTTTGACAAGCTTGGTTAACATAATTTTGTTCCTTATCTAGAAATATATCAATGTCATTACACACAAACTTGCTTGATTTTTATGAAGCTGAATCCACTCTGCACCAGACAGTTACTGTTTGAAGACATTGTTCACAGTTAATGTCAATATTCCAAAGTCAATATCCAAATTCTAAACAATTTATATCTTATATTGACCTTAAGATTTACACACTTGTTAACAATCAGTGATGTAGTCTGTTTGTTTGAGTGAACGTCATTTTAAAGTTTAACTGTCTTATTGAGGTCAAATATCACAACAGCTATATCAGATATTAAAGGGTATGTTAACATATTGACCATGTTGGGCAACAGATTTGAAAAAGAACAGTGTACACATGGTTGCTAAAAAACGGAACATACAACGGCATACGTCATGAAAATACTTGTTCCAATTCCGGGAGGATTAATGTATTTAATTGAGTTCTATTAAATTGCAAACTTAAAAAAAGTCAATCATGACCCGTGTCATGCGAACATGTGTCTTTTTCAATATGCAACCGCGCAGTCTGGTGACTTTGGTCATGAGCTACCCCGTCCGCTTACGAGACCACGAAAGCTTGCGTGACTCTATAGCGGACAGCCGAGCTCCTAACCAAACTGTGCAATAAGGCTTGATGGTCTGGAGCTACGCTGGCCGCATATTATTATACGCTGATGACATTGTATTTGCTAAGAATGAGAACGATTAGCAAGATATGTTAACAATGCTAAATACATGGTGTGTGAGAAATGAAATGGGCATTAATGTTAATAAAAGTAATGTAGTACACTTTAGACCAAATTCATTTCCAAGGTCAAACTTTGTTTTTAATTGTGGAGATTGTAAAATTGAATATGCTAGTAGATTTATGTATCTCGGTTTAGCCCTAACCGAACATCTAGATTATAATATTACAGCTAAGATAGAAGCTCAGTGTGCTGGTCGTTCATTAGGGCTACTCATTGCTAAGTATAAATCATTCGGTGGTCTACCCTATGATGTATACACAAAGCTATACTATTCTTGTGTTGTACCAGGAATCACATATGCTTCGTCCGTGTGGGGTGTTCGAACCTTTTCATGTATAAATGCTATTCACCACAGAGCTATGAGGTTCTACCTTGGTACTGGTAAATATACACCCAATGTTGCGGTGCAAGGTGATATGGGTTGGAAACCAATTATTATAGATCAGTGGAAGTCTGTTTATAACCATTGGAATAGATGCCTATTGTATAATGATTGTAGGACAAATAAGAAAATATTGAACTGGTCAGCAGAAAAAGGTAATACTAGATGTAAAAATTGGCCTAAGAATTAAATTATTTAAGAATAGTTATGATACGGAACTTTATTGTAAATTACAATTGCCATACTGTCATAGGTCTGCATTGTCTAAATTTAGATGTGGTGTAGCACCGCTTAGAATTGAAACAGGCGTTACATTAATTTACCAGTGTCTGAAAGAACATGTCCTTTTTGTAAGGACTTCATAGAGACGGAAATGCATGTTTTACTTGTATGTCCTCTATATAATAAAATACGAAAGGTTATTTACCAGAAAGCTCAGTTTTTAGATTCTGGTTTTCAAGATATGAGTGATAATGCTAAATTTGTATACATGTTTACTCACCCAGACATTGTTAGGGTCCTCGCAAAAACCTGCTGTGATATATTGAAATTGAGAAATAACACGTTGTATAGTAAAATTTTAAGTGAGTAGATATTTTAATTATGATAAGATTTTTATTGTAAATTTATAAATTTTAGATGTATAGGAAACATGGCCACTGTTTGATTTCCAAACTCTAAATGTATGGTTATTGATTTGACATACTTTTTTAAATAAACTGTTTTAGTGTTACTATTATATGTTTATTAGCCATACCATAAATAAGTTGTAAACTTTGCATCAAAACAATATATCTTAACATTTCAAGATGCTTTGTTAGATTGCTGAACACTGGCTATGTTTCTTAGCATAGTTTTGCTTCCAACAACTATGATAACGTGTTTTAGTATGTTTAAATATGTTTAATGTTTTAATATGTTTTATAGTCTCTTATAATTCTTATAGAATGGCTGTATACATGTATTTATAAAATCGTGTATATGGATGAGACTGGAATAAATAAAAATATATGGCATAAGACCATGTTTGTACGATGCGGCTCAAATGAGGACAAAGCTAAATGTTACCGGGAATCATCATCAGCTTCTTCTTCTTCTTGCGAATAACAAGGAGAATGTACGATCGTAATTCAATACTACTTTTAAATTGCGTATAAAATCCAGGTCCAGTATATGACGACTGCGCATGTGACCCTTCTTCTCCTGTGCAACCAACGTCCATTCCACTGCCCGCTAAATGTTACAGTCCTGATGGAACTGATTGTTCCTGGTACAGGGACTGTTTGGAGGTATTTATTCATAGTTTATACACTTCACTTATCTCATATTAAGTTCTGAAACTTTACAAACACTTATATTTTTTTTTCTTAAAAATAATTTGCTTTTATTCACCGTTACGAGTCACGTCAATTGTGACACTCAACGGAAAACCCCTAAATTCCTTTTATTTGTTTTTCATTGAAGAAAAAAGTGAACATTATTTGCCTGATAATCGTATTTCAGACTAAATACTCCTGCAACCAAACCGGAACCTCATACGCTATAGATTATGGTGAAAAGTTTTGCAACCTGTACACTGAAAATTACTATAATTTTACTGAGATCGGTCGCCAATGGATTGACGCTGTAAGAAAATGTCTACAAGTGGCCCTCGTACCACTTATACGACAGTATAAGACTGCCAGTTGTTCCGATGTTAAGAAGATTGCATTTGCTAGCCATTCTGGATGTTATACAAGCCCCTTCCCTGGTGCTCCTTCGGTCTGCTATATCGGCCCCACGAACTGGCATATGGTTTTCACTACTATAAGTCCAGCGTTTAGCGATGACTTAGGAGCATCGACATCTCAACTTCTGAAGACGGCAGTGCAGTGTGGCTTTGACTATGTTGTAGATTTTGGAAAATGGGTACAAATTTCAATTATATCAGCGATGGACGATTTAGAACCTGTGTACCACACAGTTGTAAGAAAGATACAAAACTTCGTGAAGGGATCGTCTTCTGCTAATCCATTTTACCAGAACAGGCACGGAAAAAAAGAGCTGCAGAGGACACGGTTGTCAAGATTCTGTTTTTGTCCAGAGCGAAATACGACTTGAATTACAACGGCAATCCAGAGGTCAATGTAACAGCTGTTGTTGTCGAAATAATGAATGCGATCGAGAAAGGTGAAATTTACTTTGGATCGGAAATACGCTCGGTTAGTCAATGCGACGATTTTCACTGTACGAACTCCAGTTGGACCGTAATACCGCCAAAAGGGCCAATTAACGGAGCACCTGACAACTCCAGTTGGACCGTAATACCGCCAAAAGGGCCAATTAACGGAGCACCTGAAAAGCAGATCAACATAGCCGTCCTCATCAGTAGTGCGGTTATTTGGGTAATTTGGTCCACGGTTAAATACATGGACTTATGTGCTTGATTGCGACTGTATGAGTTATGTATTTTGACTCTTATTTAATGTCGCTTTTGTATTCTCTGATTAAAACCCCCCAACTGTTTGACTATCTATTGAGAAATGTTTAACACGTCCGACCGGTTGTTAAGTGTTACATATTTAATAGTATACACATTTTCTATATCCATGTACCTTATAATTAAAACATATGTTTAAAACTTCATTGGTTAGAACAAATGCATAATTTTATACTTTTCACAATTGAATCATGTTGTCTTCTCTGCCACCATGTATCCTTAGTCTTGTTTGTAATAAACTTGCATGTATGTTAACATGGGTTTTAATTATGCAAATGTTTTTACGTCTGACAAATATCAAGCCTTTTCTTGTACAATTTCATAGCCGTGATTTAAAAAGCGTTAAAGCGTCAGCGTCTTTAATCAGTATGATATATCTGTAGTACTAAAGTGGCTTCAGTTCGTCAGTAATCAAGTTATATCGCTTAAATAAGCGCATTCGGGAAGAAACTTGTTTCGGAGTATGCATAACTATTTCCCATGACATGATACGACTCGTACTTTCTTTAATCAAGTTGTACAACTCTTTACACTAATACCGATTTATGTTGTTGCACACGCACAAGGATGTCTAGGTCCATTCTGTCAAATGTGGCACTTCGTCCCAACACAACTAAAAAACTAGATTCCAGTTCACATGCATCTCAGCTCTGAACAGTAATGTTGGTTTACATGACTGAACAGTCTTTGGTGATTTGGTTTACTTGAAATATAACTCGACGACAGATTTACATATAATAATGTATTTATTGTTCAAAATAAATATATACGGAATATTACGCTTGTCAATTGTTTTAAGAGTTTGTTTCAGTCTCGTGGCTTTTATGATGACGTATCACACTCGAGGCGGACACTTGGAACAATTGACTACCGTAATATTCCTTTTATTATATACAACAACTAACGAAAACAGTTGTCAATTGTATTTTTTTGCTTTAACAAAACCGACAAAACAATGACTAAAATGTGACGTCATTAAATGTGACGTCATTAAAATGTGACGTCATTAAATGGGTCGAAGAAAGTAGTCCGGCTAGTATGGTAATACGGAATCGGAAAACAGCGAGTAGCATAATACGGATTTATTTCAACGATTGATACAACCTGTATTTTGTTAAAAGCATTAAACAGGTATATAATAAAATACATTTCTTTTATATCAAAATATCAAAACAAAATGTGCACAATTATATATGTCAATAACACACATATGACTACATGTGAAAATCTTGTTAAGATACAAACATGAACTTTTCATCGTGAAAAAACTTTAGGTGGCATCATTTTTACACATGACATTCAAACCATTAATATTATCCATATCTCACACATGATTTGTTATTTAAGTCTACCTTTTAAAGCTGGCATCAGCTATGTTGCCGACTATTCGATCAATACCCGACTGGTGTCATTAAACAGAAATCAGAATGTATCTATGATTGACTGGCTGCTTCTCAAAAGATGGCTGTTTACAAATGGAATCAATTTGTTGGCAGTGAGAGGTTTGTATAAATTACTTAAAAAATAGCTTTTATCACTTACCATGATTCTAATTAAGTGTTTTGAGTATACAGTTCAGTGCCTCCTTCAATATATAACAATAATATATTGGCCATAAAACAAATTTAAGAAGGACAGCAGGCTAGAACAAAAATGAATGCAGACTGAATGTCCATGTGTTGTGTGTGACTGATCCGACTCTAGCCATAGTCTATCTACTACGTGTCTATGTCCAAGTTTCCCTGTTGTCTTAAACGTATTACAGGGGCTGTTTGCTCATATCACAGTGTATACTCTTTTCATGCAACGATTACTTTTGGTTACAACATAACCACAAATTGCCACATCGACTCAAAGTGCCGCTATTCTCTTCTGAGAAGCTCATGTCATTCACAAAGCTCTCTATGGTTCTGGGCCTCATCAGCTCGACGCTCTCTGTATTGCTCGTGATACGGACCAGCTTCTGCAGCTCCTTCCTAAACGAGTCCTCAACGGAGGACGTAGATTGCTGGTCGCTCTTGGATAGCATTTCGTGAATGGATTGCCGGAAGTTGCCCCTGGCGCTGCTGACTCTTAGCATACCGCGGATGGCCGACTCAAGCGGCCGCATGTTGCGTTCATCAGGCGGTTTCTGGTTCATTTCCTGCAATAGAGCAGAATGCAACTAGTGTTACAACTTTATTTAACTTATTTGTACAAACACTTGCCAGTACGAGATGTTAACTTCGCTCATTCCAATCCCGTTATAACTTCATATCAGTTGTTGTAATGAGTCATGACTTCTTACGAGCTATTTCTACAAGCTTTTCAAACAAATCGTTTGCGTATTGTTATAACTTGGTACGATCACTACGTGTAAGCTTTGAGAGCGAACTCTCGACAAACCGTTTTCAACCATACTTTGTACGAGTTGTCGCTTTATCAATTTTAAATCGTATTATTCGTTAACCTACAGTTATAGCTCCAAAAATAACGATTTGTACGCTAAACATTATAATTTTGTTCAAGCTGTGACCAACAGTTAGTAATTCTTACGGGATATTGGCTTATCGAAATGTGGTCGTAATGTCTGTTAAACATGTAGATGAGAAAGTCGATAACTCACTATCACTATGAACTATGACTTCGTACGAGCTATTGAAATTTGCCACGAGCAGTTTGATGATGATGATGATGATGATAATGATGATGATGATGGTGGTGATGATGCTGATGCTGATGCTGCTGATGATGATGGCGATGATGATGATGATGATGACTTACCTTGATGACATCGTACGAGCTGTTGAATATTGCCACAAGATGATGATGATTATGATGATGATGATGATGATGATGATGATGATGACCAACCGTTATGACATCGTATGAGCTGTTGAATATCGCCACGAGCAGGTTGAGGACAATGACGGTGAACATTGCCACGAAGACGACTACGTAGACTCTGGAGAACCACAGGATCACCATGTTACCGACCTTTTGTGTCTCTAGATTCGCCAGCGTCATGAAGATCTCATCGCCCGTTACCATGGCAACCAGCGTTTCCATGGCAGCCGACGGTGTCTGGAACTGAATTGGGGCACCATATGTCACTTCATATAGCTACCAATATATGTACAAGGGCATGCCTGCTTCCTATATGTACAGATGGCTGACATGCCCGTTAGGCGTTTGATGGACTAATTATTAAGTACGAAATTTCTATTCTATTAAAGAGCACATCGTGATTGTTATTTGGTGTTGTATGGTGGACTACACAACTAAGTTAACGGATATGAGGTATATGATGTGTTGTCCTGTTATTGCCTAATTTAAAATCAGACCATTGATAAACGTCTGTATGAATGAAGAAAAAAACACATCTTAGATCAAAATTTTGGAAAATGTCACAGCTGTTGTTTTTTATATTAAAACATTATAAAGTTACGTTTACATAAACAAACAAGCATAGTTATTAATTATTTCTCATTGTGTATGAAAAGTAATTAACCGCGTTATGCTTTCCGCGGAATACGTCATCAATGTTGCTAGGATGCTGCAACATTTGACCGGTGCTTATATAAATTTTTCCAGTACCTTGACGTGGTAAGGTCCTAGAACGACGTAACCGCAGATCCAGAATCCCATGAAAAGAACCGTAACGCAAAACAGGAAGGCGAGAACATCCCCGAATGAGTGGTAGATGGTGCTGAACAAAAGCTGAACATATACAAAAGTACTATGACATATCGTAGTACTTTGAAACAAATTTTAATTCTCATTTTTTAATTATCGTTATTTCCTCACCATCTTAAGTACATGTCTAATTATATGTAAATTTTATTATTGTTAACGCTTGGCATTACAAGCGTTGTCGAGTTTAAAGAAACGTTTTTTGTAATTTGTGTTTTCTTTGTGGTGAAATCTCCATTATGTTTCCAGGACTGAATAATTGTGATCAGCTATACATTCATCGACTCAAATAACTACGAATTCATTGACCATTCAACCCATTGATTAACGTAATTGAGTACATTACTTTTATCTGTAATACTATCATACATAGAATTTCTCGTGGATCTTGGAGAACCTGAGCAGACATATCCAGGAGATGAGACAGCCCAGCCCCAGCCACATGGTGTAGTAATCCAGTAGGCCTATCACCCACTCGCTCTCCTACATATTAATAAATCTGTATAATGAGTAGGCAGTCATGTTTTAAACGAGAAGCACGCAATACCAACACTGTAAGTGCCTCCAGCGCTTTGATTGTGTAGTGTTTCAAGTCGGTAATCCGACGTAATTTTAAGGTTCAGATCTCGTTAACAATCAATTTCAAAACTTGAAATTTGTAAGTATGTAGACTTTCCAATATAGCACACAATGAAACTCACAAAACTATATTAGGATAAAAATTCATGTTTGTTTCCACTTCTTTTATAACAGAACAACAACTAGAAACATAATATGAATACGACTGGGATCACCATCTCGGAACGGTCTAGGCAAAAAATGGGGCCTAAGACCTTTAAGTATTGAATAAGATGTTAGATTAGTAGTCACAATTGCCAATCGTGTGTTTGAATATCATATATACAGAGCGTTTGCATCGAAAATGCAATGAACCACCGCGGCTGCAAAATTTACCATAACGTCTACCAAGCCAGTCTACCAAGTCACTTATCGCTAGGGTACTCACCATGACCTTGAAGACTATCCAGACGATGCCGTAGAGGCTGAAGACGTCCCCGAGTATGATCCAGATGTCCCAGACCTTGATGAGGTGCCAGTACTCAGAAAGGGGAAGGTCCGTTTCTTCGGGAGACACCGGCTGGTAGAACCGTCTGTAGTACTGGCCCATGAACACCTTCGTTTTCTAAAGGAAAGTGTTTTTGAAATGTTATATGAAAGATCAGATGGTAAACAACCGCTGGTGTATCGGCATTAAGGTATATGCACTTAAACTAAGCGTCTCTGGTATATGATTAGAATGTTGGAGAAATCACATATTATGTGTGAGAGAGAGGCAGGGGAACACCAGGTCTACTACTTATCCAGTAGAAGTAGACGACACAGATAATACTTCGGACGGATATAATTAGAGAGAGAGAGAGAGAGACAGATTAACTCACGCTCTGCTTCTGAACCAGCAGACATAAACGTTAACGACGCTAAGGACAAATCGTACAAGAAGGAATCCAGTTTACACAGTGTCAGCTTCTCACATAACAACTTACGCGTCAAATATGACAGCAATAACGAAACGTATTAAAGAAAGGATGATGAGCGCTTGCTCTGCTACACAACAAGCAAACGTAAACGTCAAAGATGACGCTTAGGATGGAGAGTATACGTGGACATCACCTCTGCTACTCACTAATCACAAGCAGACGTACATTTTAATTCTGACACTGCGAAGAGAGAGTATCAGAGAGAGGCAGGCGTACACCAGTTCTGCTACTCACCCAGCACACGCATACGTCAAAGATAACAATAACTAAGGACTGAGTGTGTAATAGAAAAGCTGATGAACACTAGCTCTGCTACTTACCCAGTAGACAAAGACGTCAAAGATGACACTGAGGATGGATAGAACAAGAGACAGGCAGGTGAATACCAGTACGGCTGCACCGATCTTCTCCGAGGTGTCCACTAATACCCAGTCTGCAATGGAAAGTGGAAGTAAGCAAGTGTTTATAACGACTAGCCCGCTAGGTTTAAAATATATAGAGAATATTAGGTGAGTTTTGGAAAAAGATCAAGTTTATCATGCGAGGCTTAGAATCATGGTAGCGCGAGGCTTGCCGATGTTCTATTTATCCTATTATTTCTTCCCGTTTTTCATTAAAGTTGATCAAATATCGCATTTTTAGACGATTTTGTTCTTCCGTAGTTGACAAAAACAGATTTTCCAATTTTTGGTAAAACCCACAAATGATCTAAAAATAGCGATAGTATAAAGGTCAAGTTTATACGATCGTTGTTATCCGATCGATTTTCATCTGGTAAGAGGATGAAATGTTTTATCGATATCAAAATCTTCATTGCATTTTATTGCCAGAACATTAAAAACCAAAATTGTGAGCACAAATAGGGATACATATATATGCCTAGCAACATTATATGGTCATTGTCAACTAGTATTGGTATTTATTATAATTGAAATGAATAAATGGCTAAATTTAAGATCTTTAGTTCTTGAATTGACTGCACTTCTGGGGGTTAAACTTAATGTTTCCTAAATAAACACGTAACACTCTAAACGTTAATTTAACATTACACTACATATGTGTTACAATTTACTTACCGGATATATTTGAGATGTTCATTTCCGCACACTTGATCCTCATTGTAGTGGTTTTGAACTCGACCCCCACCTGACCATTGTTGACCAGGTCCTCGAATACGATCTAGGTCAAGGTCAAGCATTTCAACTTTAAATATTATGTAATGTTTCGATCGCATATATTTCACATCAAATCTATTGAACCCTATATAGAAATGTTAACTAAAAATAGGTTTATATTGAACGTTGAATTATATCTATGACAAATATAATGTATATGGGACATTCTTTGGACGACTTCTGAAAACAAGATTTTTTACATACTTACCTAGATCCGCGAAGATAGTTGGCTAGTTTTTATCATTAAATGACTGCCGCCATGAATAAACACGCGTGACTGATAGATTCAAATATATTTTATAATATAAGGGTTTACTGACTTATGTTTTATTTAATTTGCTTTTTGAATGTAAACAAAGAATTTAATGACCAATTATATAGAAAATTGCAATGATCTCAAAGGTCGCTGAACTGGACCGCTTCGATGGGTTTGACCACTTACATTTCCGCTGATCTTGAGGCACCTCGCCTTCCGGTCTGTCACGTGCACGCGCACAGAGTGCAGAGTGAAGTTCAAGGTCAGAGACAGTAGTCTGAAAAACAATGTAAGAAATTGTGTAACAAAATAAAACACTCCCGGAAAATACGATTTATGATAATGCATCTGATATATCGAGATGGTTGTGTTTGTAATCAATATGTAATACAAACATATACGTTTATACTCTACTTATGCTGGTTATATTGATGGATTGCATTGTTGTTGCGTATGATGATGGTGACGATGATAATGATTGCCAAAATGCTGGTGGTTCTATGAGAAACTAACGACGACGATTAGTGCCTGAACAAAACACTTTTTGGTATTAAATTCATGTAAAGAAGAGAACGTTATAGCAATGAAGTAAACATCAACAATTGGTTATATTACCTCTTCACTGCTTTCGAAATGTTGAGGTAATCGAACTCTTTGCTTATATCGAAGTCGTAAATGACGTCACCAGTTTTGTTGTCAATTGTTTTAGACAGGCCTTGGCCGATTTCGAAACATGTTTCTGGCACAAAGAAGTCAATATGTTTACCAAAAGTATCTTAAATACAAAATAGTCTGATTCAAACTTTTAATCATCGGCAACGGCACACTTTAAACGATGTCGAATATATGATAAATAATTATATTTATGTACTGATTTTTTTATTTAATATTTTGTCTCAATTGACAATTTGAAATATTTGACACCAATAATTGGCATCATGAATCGCAATCCATACTGTTTGCATTGTAATACAAAATGACGTATGTCTGTAATACCTCGTATCTGCAAACCGGAAGTGAACATTTTGTTGAATCCTGGAAAGTCGAAGTACTTGAGCTGTACCTTCATTTGGTCGTCTTTCAGGCGCGTGTAGAAGCCAATGGCCTTCGTGCGAGCGTTGAAATACTGTAATGAAATCTTATTCTTAGTAATGCAATACAAAATTAACATTGCGGTTAGTCCTCATATATTCCAAAGAGCTAACATACTCTTTCATATTACATGTTGCATAAAATAGCAAAGCATAACATGCAAATTGTTAATATTCATATTGAAAAGGACATATTCACAGACAAATACTGATTGCATCCTTTTCAAAAAGTTATATTTATATGACCATTATTTTTTTGGAGTATAAAAAACGCACATTATCATCGATTGATATGGAGACCATTACTACAATTATGAGTGCCTGACATGACACGTGACATATTGAAAATTCGCAAGTTACCAACACTACTGACTGCATGATTGACCCATCAACCGGGGATCTACACTACTGACTACCTTTTTTACCCATAACCAACCCTAGAAACTGCATGATTGTCCCACCTGCCTGCTACCTACCATACTGACAGCATGATTGACTCCATCCAAGAGATCATCCACGGTATAAACAGCAAAGTCCCCATGGGCCGGGGGATAAGGCACTGTCTCCCAGCCTGAATGTACGGCATTGGTCAACAAACATCAATAATTCGATTATTCGACATTTATTTAGTAATCTAACGCGACCCGCCAATTGTTTTCCTAGAGATAAAGAAGGATATAAGTGAGGGTTATTATTAAGCAAACCACGTTAGGATTCTTATGTTGAGAAAGCAGTTCATGAAATTTCAAAAAAAATGTTCAGTTCAATGCATCTTCTAAAAATCGCAATTTTTTCGACGAACACATCATTTCTGCAATGTGCAGCGCAGTTAAATCACATTAGGTGTGCAAAAGTTAAATTTAATTATACAAAGCATGTAAACGGTTGGCTTATTTAACATTTAGTTTGCATATAAGCATACCGGTACTATCTTTACTGTTTTAACAATACCAATGACATGAATGACGTCATTTGAAATATTCACTCGATGTGTATTAATGAAGACGACGTCATTTTAATTTGTTGATGTGTTGAGGTCACGGGAAAGCATATGTGTTTCTTTTATACCTAATAATAAAATATGACATTTCTGCAGTGAAATAACAGCAGTGAAAAGAACAAAATTGTTCTTTTCACCGGTGAAAAGAACAAATTTTCGGAATTTCTTTTTCTATTTTTAGATTATCATAACAAGATGTACTTCCCTTGTTTATATCCTTGTTTATTTTTTTTTCTATGATCACGAGTAAAATAAAATCGAGTATCCACCGAATCCAACATATTTTTTTATAATTTCATGCTTTTTTTTATCGTTTATTTACATTGTAAAAGAGTTAACTGAAGAATTTCCCTGGAATAATCACTTCATTTCGTAAACAAAATGACGTCAAAAATGACGTCATTTCAATGTATTGAGGCACGCCACGGGAGAGAGGGTCACTTTTCAGCGAAAGGGAAATTATAATTAATTATTTTCTTGAAAAAGGGGCATAAAAGAAACAGAAAATTTGTTGTGCTGCGCCACTCGTGAAAATATATTTTCTATGATCACTCGTGAAATAACAAACGATCTTACACTGACATGAACAAATGTCCTCTATATGTTTTTCGATGGAAATGGAAGAGCATATATAAAATAGTAATACTATTATAAAGACGAATTATAATTATGTGTACGTCTTAGTATTGGTTATTGGGATTATAACCAACGGGTTGTCGTTTCGACGCTTGTTATCAAACCACTACGGGTTATCGCCCTCTCGGTTTAGCTTCTACACATCGGAACTCCAAACCGTTGGCCATAACCGAAATAACCAACACTTTGCCGGAAATAAATTCTCAATTTAACATGATCCGGCAGTTCCATTTTGAAATTATACTTTGATAAACATATAACTATTAGTATATTAAGCGCTGTTTATATGGTATTTTCAAAACGTTTAGCAGCATCCGGCTTTTTATCTATAGACAACTCCATCAGTATATAAGAATTCTATTTAAGTGATACTATACGTGCATGGTACTAGAAAAATATACCCGGCTAATATACCCTTGGTCTTTCTCTTCTAACGTTAATAGCGCTTAATAAGCACTAATAAATACGTAAAGACGTAAAATTACGCCTTTTTAGCGTTCGTACGCCTTTAAGTTAGGCGTTATTACGACTTTTTCAGTGTTTGCACGCCTTTAAGTAAGGAGTTTTTTTTCGTTTTTTTAGCGTTTGTACGCCTTTAAGATTGCGTTATTACGCCCTTTAGTTAAACGTTATTATGCCATTTTTTAGTGTTTGCACGCCTTTTAGTTTGGCGTTATTATGGATATTGTGCGTGTGTACGCCTTTATTTCGCATGATTATGCCTTTATTTCGCGTTATTACGCCTTGTTTTACGTTATAACGTATTTATTAAGCGTTATTACGCGTTTATTAGAGTTATAATGCGTTCGTTTGCGTTATCACGTGTTTATTTGCGTAGAAACGCCTTGTTTCGCATTAATACGACTTTGAATTATATTATTTAAATTTTCTGTGGTACTAATAGACTTTCAAAATAACTGCTTAATAGTTCCAATAAAAGAATGATAATGAAAATCGCCGTTTAGAGATTAAAATGCTTTTAAGCACGAGCAAATATGTTATATTGGTAGTTAAAAATAATTATATAATTCCACTAAAGAAATTAGGTACAGAATAATGTAATAATTATTGCAATTATTAAACAACGTTCGACATTATGTGGTCACTTTTTATTTACAACATCCATGTGACATTCTTATGTTTATAACTTGTTTTTGTAAATGAATCTTTCTTTGAAATGAAGTATGTGTTGTCTCTACTTCAAATGCAAAAATATTGAAACAATGTAATTTCAAGATCTTACTAGCGTCCCAGTCCTTGATCAGAAGATGTTTTAAGGCAAGCTCCCCCTTTCCGACAATTTCTTTAAAACTCCCGCGGTCCTGGCCAAAGTTTATCATCTGAAATTGTGATACGCGTGTATGTGGTCTTGGTCATAGTTTAGCATATGAAATTGTGATTCCAAAGTATATCGTCTTTTTCATTGATGGCCAAATTTTGACATCTGAATTTGTTTCCAAATGAATGCTGTTCTGTACAAACTTTATCATATGAAATCATAATATGTGATGTTTTTTATCAAAGCTGATCGTTTTAAAATGTGATACACATAATTGTGTTGATGGAATGAAGTTTGTTTTATGAAATGGTGGTACACATGTTTTCTTTTAAGGTCAAAGTCGATGATCTGAGTTTGTGAAATAGTTATATTTTTGTCACAAGTGTATGCTGTTGAACTATGATACATTTACGCATAAGTGACCAGTGTTTATGCTCTTTCGTTGTGATTCATGTGATCTTGTAGAGAATGTTTCTTNGAAAAAATCCAAAAGAGCGGAAATTGTCGTCCCTGATTAGCCTGTGCGGACTGCACAGGCTAATCTGGGATGACAATTTACGCACAAGCATTTTGCCCAGTTTACTCAGAACACGACACATATACACTACAAACATAAATAAAGTTGGTGTCATGGCCTTGGAACGGTCAAAGGAAAACATTTTTGGACCTCCAAACCGGTGAAAAACAATTTTAGGTGTGGTTTATTCAAGATACAATACACATACAGACTTATATATGTTATTATGTTTAGAACTTTTATATCATACAGTCCATGGGTATACAAGTTCAAAACATAATAACATATATAAAAGCAAGAACATGTGATCAGTATTGAATTTCATAAGTTGTTAATTTAAGTATCAATACATGAAAAAGGTCTAGGGCAATTAGAATACAGCATTTAAAATCTATTAAACAATGTTATAATTATAACCTTATAAACAACAAAGACGAACATTTTCAAGATAGCGAGAAGTCAATTTTTAGAAATACATTATACTCATTTAATCATAATAATATGTATACAGGTTTCTTTGACTAAATGCTTAATGTAAAAACATAGCTAAGTTTCTGTTGGTACTTATAATATCAGTTTGCATCAATTCAATAAACTTTATCATGTTTGGTCTTTTCCAGTAATATTTATTTATATACAATGTTCTAATATCATCATATAAAGTACAGGCTTACTGCCCACTCGCTCTATTTCAGTGTGATCTCACCTCTGTGGTCAGAAGGGACACTTTGATCACTTGGATGGCGAAGAGGACCAGGAAGGGCACGTGGAAGGAGAAGCCGTGGCACTCCACGTTCAGCGTCCTCTGCAGGCTAAGGCGTAGGAGACGCTGCAGGGAGCTCCCCGACTCTCGGTACTGTACGTCGATCGCGTCATCGATTTTATCTAAAATATTATTGATATTTATTTAACAAGCAAATGTGGACGTTTTTATATGTAAATATGTTTCTCACCAAAAATAACATTTGACGACCAACTTAATTAATTGTCTTTATTTCGGAGTTTAATTTAAGTTTTCATTTACTATCCGAAGAATCATTAACACTCCCTGAACCATAAAAATAAGAAAATACATACGCATACCACTTTGACAAAATGCAATTATTGTTTACGTAAATATACATTAATTACGGTTATTATAAGTGTTATGTGATACTCCATTTTCAAGAGGATGTTACTATTGTTATGAAAATGATCTTACATGTGATCGATATTTACTTCAGAATTGTTCGCAGTACGAAGGTTTTTACTAAAAACGTTCGGCTTTTTTCTCACAGTCCATGTGCCGGTATAGTTTTGCCACTGTTTAAACAGCCAGCGATCTATTTAACATTAAATGAACCCGTATACATGAATAAACTGATTTACTTAAAATAAAAAAAGGTTTTACAGGAAATCGATGTAAACCGTGCTGTGCCGAATCTAGCCGTATACGGTCGAATAAACTCTACGATGAATGCCGACATCAGCCGAGATCAGCCGACATCGAAAAATAACGCGGAAGTTTATTACAGGTACACTACCTCAAACAGATACGTACATGTACACAAACTTCATTTTACGTGTATCGTTTTACAAGTCTGTTTAACCATGTATGTCAAGTTTATATAAAAGAATACCCAAGTTTTTACCTGTACGCCCTTAAAGTGCGATTGTTAAACGACACGCGTAAGATAGCAATCTTATATCGGACTATATACAGTAAAAAAACGTTACTGTTAGTTTGTCTATAGCTTGCGTAGTATTTTATAATTAAACAATAGGATGTCAGGTCAAATTAAAATCAAACTAAATTTTACTTTACATTTACCGGTATTTAAGTTTAAATTAACAAATACATTCAGCTAGCACTGTATTGGTCAATTCATATGACTCCGAACTCAAAATGGTTGATTTTCTACAGACTTGCAACTCAAAATAGAACTGTATTTCCCCAATATGAGTCGCGTTCTGAAAAACTGGGCATAATGCTTGTGCGTAAATTGTCATCCCAGATTAGCCTGTGCAGTCCGCACAGGCTTATCAGGGACGACAATTTCCGCTTTTATGGAAGTTTTCGTTTTAAAAATGTCTCTTCTTAGCGAACATCCAGTTTAGGTGGAAAGTGTCGTCCCGGATTAGCCTGTGGGGACTGCACAGGCTAATCTGGGATGACACTTTACGCACATGCATTTTGTCCAGTTTTCTCAGAACGCAACACATATACAACCATACAACTCATACTCATATTCGTCGGCAAGTGTTGTCGTTGATCTACAGCGTTCTCCGGCGGATTTGAAATAATGTCATTACTTTGTTTCTCCATTTGTATTCACACGGACTGTTTTATATCCGTCTCACTGATCGTCTTTTGTCCTGCAACTGAAGGAAGTGCACCGCCAAATTTACGTGTTTATAACAATATCAAACTGATTGAGTTTAAAGACACCATCTGATTCTTAACACCACCGGCATCATTTTTTAGAACTTAAAATGAGTTACTATTATACTTCCCATATATATCTTCCCTAATCGCACATGGAAAATATTAGACACCACCAACAACAGCCTCTTATTTCATATATGTTTTAGGAGGTCTCTTTTAAACACAAATCCGGTCTATGCGAAAAGTGTCGACCCTATGCTGACTCCTCGTGGTATTCTGGGGTGATACTTAACGCGCAAGCATTTAGCCAGATTATCCTGAGTCTAGCGAGACTAGTTTATATATTGTTTTGAATTAAGCTATTTCTATGATTTTCTATGATATCTGGCAATCCTGTGTCAATAATTTAAATGTAAATTATCGTCGAACTACATCCACGGTGTAAACAAATTCGCAGCAATTTTTCAGCTACTTTATTATTAGAAAAATATTCCTCCCTCTGTTTGCGAGCTCACCAATAAAACCAATCATAATGACATATGAACAGTTAGCTCCCTTTTCACATAAAACTCTTAATTATTTAATACTGACGAGGTGGCTGTTGCTAAGTTATGGTTTTCACATAAAAAGATCTTCTTTTTTTTAAATATCCTTAAACATTTCGAACACTGACATTAAACTTTTAAGAAACACAATCACGTCGACTCTATTTAAGTTATTTAATCCTCCAAACAACTTCAAGTCTATTTTACTTTCTCATTCGTTAAACTCTACATGGTGGAAACTTGCTCTATCCCGATAACTTCAAGTGTTACGAAATACGTATTATGCTTGAATTAAACAAACTGTGCGTGATCATATAACATTAAACGTATGCTGTTAATGTTACTGCACTAGAGATAGTCGAATCGTAAACAATGTTTATCGTTCGCAGACAAATTTGTTAAGTCTGCACATTGAATGACCTGTATCAACAATGTTTAAACTGTTAAACGTGCTTATCTGCTGTTGTTAAAGGAACTGTCTCATTTCTTCATGCATTTGATTAAAACAAAAAAATTCATATTTAATATTCTTTCTTTTTTTTTTATTATTGACAATTAAATGTACATAATTATAAATGTGTCATTTAACTGACGCGCAATCCCTTTTTCAAATCAGTGCTGCCGAAATTGCCTTAACTAGTCAGTATATTTATTCATACAGTATTTAAAAAATAAAACATTGTAAGCCTTCCGCGCCAATAAATCGAAATATATTTTATGTTAAACGGTGCAATTAGCATAAAAAGCAATTATCCTGTGTCTACGTCCAACAGCGACCAAATAGAGGGGACAGCAGATACTTTTCCCTTTACCTACTCAACAGGAAGTGGCAAGTTTTATCCGGTTTGAAATGTATTCATAAGCACTGGATAATATAAGTAAATCCAAACCACCTTTACTCACCCACCTTTCCCCACAATACAAACGTTGGGACTATGATGTCTAGTTTAAAGAGATCCTTGCTTCCACAATGAGTTACTTATCCGCACATGACATTCGCAAAAGGGTTATTAACAACCTCTTGGTAATTTTGCATTTCACTCGACGTAAGTAGCTTATTCTGTGTAGATAGTCCTTCATTAAATTGAACAAAACTAAAAGGTTTATTTGTATATATAAAAAAAACTTTGCATGAATTTCCTTGGACATTTACTTATCATCATCCTCATCATCATCTTCATCATCATCATCATCATCATCATGAAATCGATCTGGTTGAGTACTTGCCCATTTGGAGCATGCCAAGTAGCTGTTCCGGAATGTTTGTGTGGGTGAAGCGTGTTGGCCAGGATGAGTTGGTGGCTTCTAGCGAACTCAAGAAGTCTCAGCCCCCTGGCATTGGTCTCTCCCATGCCAAATCTACCTACTGCCATTGATAAGTCTTGGTAGGCGTCTAGTCCAACATTGCCTTTCCAGTTGCCTTGGACGATGATGATGTCTTTCTTTGGGACCTTGGCTATGATGCGCTCTAACTCTTCATGAAACTTATCGGCCTCTTCGTTTTCGTCATCGTATTCAGATGTTGGTGCGTATACCTAGATGATGGTGATGTTGTGAGGTCTCCCTGAGATACGAATAGAGACGAGCCTGCTGGAGACTGGGGATTCAACTGATGACGCTGTTGACTATCGTCTTCCTAACGATGAAAGCCACACCGTGGCAATGGTTGGAATCCTCCTCTCTGAAATATTTATTGTGCCCTTCGTCCGTTGATGTTTTTCCGAAGCCTAGCTTCGTGACCTCGGCTAGTTCGATGATGTCCTAGTGATAGCACTTCAGCTCGTGTGTGAGTTCGTGGATCTTTCCGCATAAATGGAGTGCATGGAATATACCCACAATTTAATGAAACGTTTATCCTTAAAACTTCATTCAATGTAATTTTTCAACGAATCTCTCTAACCATAACTGTACCATGCGGCAGAATCCTATTAGTATCACTTCTCAATCTTGATGGAACTTTGTTATTATGTTGACAAAATCTACTAGACAGAGTTCAAATCTGTGTAAAAAACCTAGGTCAGCGGGTCAAATCTTAGAAAAGCCTTGATAACACTCAAGAAACACACATATGACTCCATCATGCTGAAGCACTTGGTCATTGTGTTTATCTTTACACAATCTAATTAACGTTTGAATCCGGGCCACGCATTTTATAAAGGTCACCAGGTCAAACATTAGAAAAAAACTACGTTAGTTCAAGAGGGGTCAATAGATTGCGACCCTGGTAACAGTGGATGATGTGGTCAACTTACCATTATCTGTTATATCACCCGGCGCCGTGAAATTAAGAATTCAAAAATAAATCATACTTATTTTAAAAATAATGTTTTTTGATATGTATTATGTGTAACACAATAACAATATGGTTTTTTATTTGCAGTGTCAGAGTATTTCTATTTATGAACTTTCGCTATTTAAAATGGCCCAGATGTTTTAGACGTAAAAATAATAATTATTTCGTTAAAGTACATGTATATATATATAAGATTTGCAAAACGTGTTATTTTATAATAAAACAACACGGAAATACAGATCTACATATTTTCTTTTTTTATTTTATACGAAAACGAAGCATTACATTCGTTTAACATCACATGCGGAGTTGTACACTTTCACCCGTTTAAAATATATTTTTGTTTCAAAACTATCAGTTAGATCGATAACATATGAACATTTGCTTATTTTGTATAATAACATTATACGATTAACAGATGTATGACAACTTTTCAATATTAAATAGCAATGTGAACCCATTTGATGAAACCAGTATCCCGTCGGCGTTTTCCTTCGTTGTTCAATTGTATGCGTTTTTGCTTCTTTGCCTATATCGTTTGCGTGTTCTCATAAACAACGCGTTTTAGCCAGCGCCATTTAAAAAGGAGTTTACTTTTACTATTGTTATATACAATCTGGATCAGCAGACGCTTTATTACATAAATCTATCTGACGGAGGGTTCCGGAGATAGTCGATGCATCCCGAATGCGGTATATAATGATAGAGAGTATTTGGATCGATCATGTGGCTATCAACTTTATATAGATTATATATACATACATGATCAATACGGCGGTGGATCGTTTACTGCCTGGTATAGAACAGGTATATAGCTAAATATAGGTATGATAAATAATCCGATTATAGGGCGATCGATCGGTGTAACGGACTGACTCAAGCCGAGGTAAAAATAGGTATTCGACGACAGTTGTTTTCTCCTATTATGGTGACTTAAGTTAAAATGCAGCTGTTTGAATCAAAGTTATTATACCATGAGGACCGTTCAAGGGTAACTGTGCTGGCAAAAATTGTATGTTTTCAATTTGTTTTCATTCAATAAAAGTGAAAGGAGCAACGATAGAAAAGTGAAGTCGCAGCAAAGTTTGAGAAGCAACTTGTTCAATTGCATATATATTTAGGTAAGAGATATTTATGTTATAGTTGTGTTGTAACATGTCGTGTTCTTAAAAGCACATGTGTGTACATATTCAAAGTCATTATATTTACTATAATTCTTGATTTTATATCAACTTTTCAGTTTAACATTCTTTTGGTTGTAGATAGTAGAATAATCTATAAATAGGTGTTTGCACATGATCGCTCGAAATACGCTCTATATATCCATTTGTGATCCGCACTGAGCCATTTATTTTCTTCATTTATCAATGTACAAAGTATTTGCTATACTTTAACAGTGTTTCGTGTGTTGTTTTTTTAAACAAATATAAGATTAAATGCCGAAATTGAAATATCTAAAGCATACAATCTCACTAAACTTTAAACTATTCTATATATATACTGACATTTTCAAAACGCTTGCTTCAACTTATAACCGCTTTTAAACATAATTAAGGAGCCTTTACAACTTATTTTGTATATAGGTCCCGGGTCACGTATTTTAACATAACGCCGATGCATATCTAAGTAAATGCTTTGAATAAAGGTTAGGTCGACTGATAATTATCCATAAAAAACGACATCATGTAAAATAAATTGCATATATAACTTTGATTTTTGTGCTATGTATATTTTTTTAATCGAACTTAAGGGTTGTTTTAGACACAACTGAAGACATGAAACACTTTTAAATGTTATCGTTTTTATAAAATATATGTTAACATAATTGTATATTTTTAGTATAACAATGTCACAGTACTACAACGATGATATCCCCGCCGTTGTCATTGACAACGGGAGCGGAATGTGCAAGGCGGGTTTCGCCGGCGACGATGCTCCCCGCGCCGTGTTTCCGGCAATAACTGGCCGTCCTCGCTACGACATGGCAATGGCGGGAATGGGGCTAAAGGACTTATACATCGGCGACGAAGCGCAGAACAAAAGGGGAATCCTGTCACTGAGGTACCCAGTGGAACACGGTGTCGTCACCAACTGGGATGACATGGAGAAAATCTGGCACCACACATTTTACAACGAACTGCGAGTGGCCCCCGAGGAGCGTAAGGTTCTTCTGACGGAGGCGCCATTAAATCCGAAAGTGAATCGAGAAAGAATGGCCATGAGTATGTTTGAGACCTTTAATGTGCCAGCCCTTTACGTTGGTATTCAGGCGGTTTTGTCGCTGTATGCATCCGGTCGCACGACGGGAGTTGTGTTCGATTCCGGTGACGGCGTTTCCCACGTTGTCCCGATCTACGAGGGGTACGCGCTGCCACACGCGGTCGGACGGATAAATCTCGCCGGAAGGGATCTGACCAACTATCTAGCCCGGATCCTTAGAGAACGCGGGTACAACTTTACATCCTCGTCGGAACAGGAAATAGTACGTGATATCAAGGAGAAACTGTGTTACTCCGCTTTTGACTTTAAAAGCGAAATACAGTCTGCAGTTAGCTCATCGTCGGTTGAGAAAAGCTACGAATTACCCGACGGTGGGATTATCACCATTGGAAACGAGCGCTTCCGGTGCGTGGAGACCATGTTCCAACCTTCTTTTATCGGAATGGAAAACTGCGGAGTACACGTATTGCTATACAACTCGGTGAGGAAGTGCGACATAGACTTAAGAAAGGATCTGTGGAACAACGTGGTCATGTCCGGTGGATCGACGATGTTTCCGGGTATCGCTGACCGGATGAAAAAGGAACTGGACAATCTGGTTCCAAGCAGCATGAAAGTGAAGGTCATCGCACCGCCGGAGCGTAAGTATTCGGTGTGGATCGGCGGCTCCATCCTGGCCTCTCTGACGTGTTACAAAGCAATTTTTATTTCCAAGCAGGAGTACGACGAGTTCGGACCGGGAATCGTGCACCGGAAGTGCTTCTAGGTGTATAACTGAGGTCTCTACTTGAGAACGACGTGAGATGAAATAAAAGTTGTATTATGGACTATGTTGAAGCCCTGAAATATATGTGACATGTTTTGTTATGAACTGAAATGTAACGCATACTTTGTAAACGCATAACACGTGTTATGGATCTTTTTTACAGACGCCTATTTTTATAAAGACGTATATGTTACTTTGTATAACCTTTCAAGTGAAGGCTAATATAATTGTGATTAATTAGTAAAAGATGGAGCTCATATAATTAAACTGTGCCATGGGAGCTTACAGGCATACACTTGTCTTCTTTACAAAGAAAAGTGAATGGATATAAATGAATGTCCATTATTATTCAAAATTACTAGTGTCTTTCAATTTTACATGACATTTTATATTATTGTGATCGTTAACGTTTTATAAATGTTATTATACTCTTTGTGTGAATATAAACGCATACAGACAAACCAAAAATTGTATTTGTGTGATCAAACACGATAGTTGGCTTATACAAACTGAATATTTATTTCGCACCGTCTACATTCTATTCTTCTTTTTGGCGGTCCCAAACAGAGTTCTATATAGTCGACTTGCTTTTAGTCACTCTTTATATTTAATGTATAGCACATGCATGGAGCCATATTTCCGTTTAAAATGTGTTATCCCAAATGTGTATCATCGGGATGAAAATAACCGATTATTAATTATATTATGAAATCGAATATAAATGGATCTTAAAATAATATTTTATCATAATGTCGATTAGTGAAATCGTACTATCTACTCGTACAATCGAACTTTTAATACATCCATGTATTCTCAGGGAAAGTACAGCCAAAGATGCTTCGCGTAACTATGACATTTGTGAATTAAGTATACTTAGTGGTTAACGATCCATTATCGGATTTACCTATAAACAAGTAACGGGTGTTGTATAGTATCACCCCTTGCGATTCTGGGTAAGCTAGTTTGGACAAATGAAACATATGTACTTACGAACATCTTTACATATTTGTCACTTGTCTTTATCGTGGCAGCAAAAACAGATTGGGTACACATTGCATTTTATGATTAAAAAGAGACTGAAAGGCAGTGGCAAACAGCGTAGACCCAGATGAGACGCTGCATGATGCGGCGTCTCATCAGGGTCTGCGCTGTTTGCTTAAAAGTTTCAGTCGAATTATTAAACTTTAGAGGAAAACACGATGGTTTATCTTGATTGGATGAGCCGTCGTTTTCCACAGGCACATGTGACCAGTCATGTGACCAGTGAAGTTGCGGAATCAGAGTCCTTGAAGCTAATTTAATTATAACAGAAACGATAGGACGTGTAGCATAATACAGTTATATTTAATATTAATTTACATTAAATTAATTTAAGTAAGAAATCGAGTATTGTTTGCACTTTCTTTACGATTTAAAGATGTGTGCAGCCAAAACAGCTCGGCAGTGTTTCTAAAACATAATTAGCAGTCGTTTGCCATTGCCAGGGTTTTGACCAGGTACATGATTTTGGTAGAGCCGCGATATTGTTACAGCCTCTAGCTTGTAGAATGTAAAATTTAATTGCAACATATAAAGTTGTCCCGCGAACAAAAGCTTGAGAAAGTTATAAATAAAGGGCGACAACTTTTGAATGCTTATGGTTAAACAAAACTGAAACTATAAATATTGACGTAGATGCTTTAGCATAGAACAGTACAGGGAAGAAAACAACAATTAACTAGCGCTCGAAAAGATGATAAAATTAAAAAATGAATGATACAGGCAAAGAACATTGTCTGCATGGATAGTTAAACAAAGCATTTATTTACGCCTACGTGCTTTTATGCGTTTTGTGTTTGATACATGTTTTAGTTAAATTAAAAATTCAATTGACACATTAAAATTGTTTTATGCAAACATGTTTTATCTAGCAACTGTAAAGGTATTCAATCAAAATGATTGTTAACCATACTAGCCCTAGTGTTTGGTGGACGCGTTTTGATTTCAAACTTACCCTTACACAACGACAATTTACGGTCATAAAAGAAGCGACTTGTGCTTGGTTCATGACCATTTGTTAACCCATTTATGCCTAGCGTCTAGAAAAAAGGCCTTGGCAAACAGCGTTGACCCAGATGAGACGCCGCATTATGCGGCGTCTCATCAGGGTCTGCGCTGTTTGCTTTAAGGAATTTCTGTACGAAATATTCTAAATATAGAAATAAATATACTAGACATCCCTTATTTTGGAAATAAATTGATCCAAGTTAGAAGGATGGGAGAGTCCACTCGGCATAAATGGGTCAAGTGTTCAGCTTCCAGGAGCCTGTGCCGTCAGCTTTCAGGTAGCACATTAGGTTCCATGTGTCTTGTCTTGATTCCCACCGTGTTATTCGGAACTCAACTTATATCTAGGTACACACAACCTTTTACTGTTATATGCGCTTATGGCGCAAGAACATTCACAATTTGACTTTGAGAATACCTTAGGTTGAATGGCATTATGTACCCAGTGGAATTAGGTCATTTAAATTTGCACCAGTTGTAAATAAGCGGAAAAAAACTGTTTGCACTAAGTTCTGAATTACACCAGTTGACAAACAGACGGTTGTAAATCAATGCTTGTGTTCATCAATCAGTGTTTTTGTATTTGTTTGATAAATAAATTCAGATGGTTGCATAATCCAATCAATTAAGCGTAAACTCTTTGACAGACAATCTAATTTTTCGTTTATCGTATCCACGAACTATGAACTCATGTGTACGTATTAGATATATAATAAAAGTGGAACGTATACAAGGGTGTAAATAATTTTATTGACCTAAGATTGATGAAAAACATTTCATTTCAACAGATGCCGTTATCTTATGCCACGAGTTTTCCATTCCCACTAAAAGTGCCTAGTGGAAATGCACAGTCATACATTGACAATAATATGTGTCGTGATCGGAGAAAACTAGGCAAAATGCTTGTGCGTAAATTGTCATCCCAGATTAGCCTGTGCAGTCCACACAGGCTAATCAGGGACGACAATTTGCGCTTTTATGACATTTTTCGTTTAAATGAAGTCTCTTCTTAGCAAAAATCCAATTTAGGCGGAAATTGTCGTCCCTGATAAGCCTGTGCAGCACAGGCAAATCTGGGATGACAATTTACGCACAAGCATTATGCCCAGTTTTCTCAGAACGCGACACGTATATTTCTTCAACATACATATACAGCATAATGTCTATATGTAATTGCGCATGTTTATATATAACGAACGTTGTAGTGCAGCATATGTTTCCCATGTTGTTTTGACATAAAGTGATAATTAATTTTATTTTATTTATTTAATATTTTGTTCCCTTCTTCTTGTAGAAGATTGAATGAAAATGGTTCGATAAACTAATGTAAAAATATATAGACCCTTAGGTATACAAACCAACTAAGTTGACGCTCTCGCCTCGTTATGATTAACGATCGTTCTACTTTATCTAGTGTTCTGAATAAACTCTTTAAGTGACAGAACGTACAACCTACAGTCCATCTGAGATTATCTACTAAAATTCATCACTGGGCCTAAAGGTAAGTCATTACGTTCATTTGCGAGGATACAAGCTGTAGTCTATGTATATCTGCATGTAATGACCATGTAGTAAAGAAATAAAAAACATAAATTATCCGACAATTTTACAATTTTATGCATATAATTGCACGTCGGGGCAGTGCATGATATAGTTTAACTATTTCTTAAAAGCCATACAAGAAACAAAATAATATAATCTACAACGTTGCCTTTAATTTAACCTTGCTATTTGACTGCCATAAAATGTGTAAACATATTTTTTGAATATTTCAATCACACAGCACAATATTTGTTTAGAGTAAACATTTGATAATACCAGTTCGCAAAATCATTTAATCCGAATGTTTACATTTATACAATTTCAAACATCAGCGGACGCATAGTCTTTAGATAACACATAAGGTCAACCCAAATAACGAGTATTCGAGTCTCGTTTCACTAGGATTTTGCATCAATACAAGTTAAAACGAGGTGCAACTTTTGCTTTAGGCTTTTCAAAACGGCCACTTAAAGAACAAGTGTAGCGTCTGGGACGGGGTGTGCCCCGGTATCATTTACGTCAAGCTAATTTATTTATTGGTTAAATAATGATGTTAAAACAGATCATCATAATGCAATTTATAAAAACGCATGAGTCACGTAATACCATTACAACTTCCGGTTTCCAGACTCCTATTTCCGCTCACCATGCCGAGCTACAAGCTGTCCTACTTCGACGTCAGGGGCCGCGGAGAGTTGAGTCGCTACCTCTTCCTGGCGGCCGGCAGGGACTTCGAGGACAACCGGATACCGCGGGCTGAGTGGCCCAGCGTCAAACCAAGTAGGTATCATGGACCACGAGATAAATGTTATTTGGCGTTAGGTATTTTTGTCGTGTATGCTTACAACAATTAGTTGTCTCAAACATGAATGGTTTATGTCGATGTTTAGAAGCAGTATGACACACGAACAAAAAAAATTAAATGATTTGCCGTGTATTGACTTCAACATGTTATACACATTTGCAATTGGTTATATTTATACCATTGAAACCCACGACGTTATTCCATAGAAACATGTAATTAATGCAATAGTAAGGTAGAACGAATTGCGGTGTAACACTTTGAATAGTTACACAAAACGTGTACATAAAACCTAAACATATATATATTAATACATCAACATGGAATTATAAATAACCCAGTAGATGACCATGGTTTGCTGAACATTTATTTTTGTCCAAGGTTTTATGTCCAGGTGTTTGAATTAATTTGAATAATACTCGATTGGAACACTGTCAGTCGGTCGGTCGGTCGGTCGATCGGTCTGTCTGTCTGTCTGTCTGTCTGTCTGTCTGCCCGTCCGTCCGTGCGTCCGTCCGTCCGTCCGTCCGTCTGTCCGTCCGTCCGTCCGTCCGTCCGTCCGTCTAGACTTCAACACTAGAATTTAATGATGATGACGATGACGATGACGATGATGATGATGATGATGATGATGATGATGATGATGATGATGATGATAATGATGATGATGATGATGATGATGATGATGATGATGATGATGATGCTGATGATGATGATGATGATGATGATGATGATGATGATGATGATGATGATGATGATGATGATGATAAAGATGTTAAGATAAAGAGTTTCATTAGGAATATACAGAGTGTATAAGTATACGTATTTGGT
>VMBQ01000022.1:313666-352291 GCA_007657795.1 Dreissena rostriformis | reverse complement strand
AGTTTATCACTAGATGATATTGTATAAGTACTGGTGTTATTTGTGGCGTGTTCTGAGAAAACTGGGCAAAATGCTTGTGCGTAAAGTGTCATCCCAGATTAGCCTGTGCAGTCCGCACAGGCTAATCCGGGACGACACTTTCCGCTTAAACTGGATTTTCGCTAAGAAGAGACATCATGTAAACCAAAAATTCCATAAAAGCGGAAATTGTCGTCCCTGATTAGCTTGTGCGGACTGCACAGGCTAATCTGGGATGACAATTTACGCACAAGCATTTTGCCCAGTTTTCTCAGAACACGACACATATAAGAATGTAAGCCGCGAATTCAAAGCGTCAGTGGCTAGCGGGCCGCACATAAATGGCATCGCTCTGGGGAAAACGAGGTTTCCTGCATGTGCGTAAAGTGTCGTCACAGATTAGCGAGTGCCGTCCACCTTTTGCCAATCAGGGGCGACACTTTTCACCTACACTACATTTTCACTAAGAAGATTATTCCTTTTAAAGGAAGATACAATAAAAAAAGGAAAGTGTCGTCTCAGATATGCATGTGCGGACTGCACAGTCTAAACTGATACGACGGTTTACGCACATGCATTAAACCATCCGTGCCACCAATACAGGGAAGAGCCCCTATGTGTATGTGTTTCAGATCTGGCTGGTAAGAACAGATGGGAGCAGGCCTTGTGTGACCAGACCTTGGAACTCATCAACGATCTCAGACAGGAATTTGTCAAATACTTCTTCGAAAAGGACGAGGAGAAAAAGGTAACGGCCACATCTGCTTAGTGTCTTTAGCTTATGTAAGCACGATGATGTGCTTTAAGTGTGGTCAGTACATTTTTTGCGTGCCTCGTTGCGTGCCGTCCGATGTGTGTCGTCCTGCATAAGTTTTAGCTTGTAAGCACTAGATGCTAAATGGGTTTTTGTAACGGACCTGCATGGCGTGATTATATACAATAGTGTAGTTGTTCACATTTTGGGGTCGACGCGTGGGTCACTTTTCAATGTTTTAGTGATTTTCAGTAAAATCGTTCAGTTAATTAAAAATCGTGCATGCACAATACAACCGAGTATTTTGCACGGTAAAAAACATATTTGCATATTTGGCTCCGCCTGCCAGCACCGATCTGGTACCGCACTGAACTACGAAGTATGTAAATGTTTAAAAACAAATATATTTTAAACATGAGTTTTGTTCTGCATTATGTGTTGATTGCATTCATTGCATACCAATAAACAGTAATACTAGCACTACTACTTCTACTACAACTATGCATGTTACCGGTACAACTTTAATTGTTCATATCAGTATATATTGTTAATTGAATACTCCCATATGTCATGTGATGATACTTTTTCAGAAAGAGGCGGGCAAGAATTTAAATGACGTAGTTTATCCAAAATTCTTGGGATACTTTGAAAAACAGCTGACTAATAACGGTGGCAAATATTTAGTAGGAAGCGGGGTAAGTGAAAGTTAAATACGTAACTTAGTACGTGTGTCGTTTAGTTTGTAAAAGCCAATTTGGTACATATTCGGAAGGTTTGTAAAAAGTTCCTTTCTATTTTTGCATAACCAAACACTTCTACTTATCAATAAAACCATTTTATATTACGGACTTATAAACTAACATTTTTTTTGTCAAATAATAAACCGTTCTTTGTGGGTTATATCTGTTTAACACCTATTCTGCTATCATATCATTATTTAATATTATATAATAATGAAAAAAAATAATAATAACAATAAGAATATATAAGTATTTAATATTGTATCATACAGCAAACACGTACATACAAAACTTATAAATTATACATTGTACCTGACTTGAAGAAAAATCGTTTGCTTGATAATGTTTGATGAAGACATGTGATTGTTGTTATGTTTTCACAAAGGGTGTATCTTGCTGGCATTTGTGCTCATTGTTGGCATATAATTGAACACAATACGGATCGTATTAATGTCGCAAACGTTAAATATGTAAGTTTGAATACGGCATACGGAAATAAATGTGAAGTGTCTTTTATCAAAACTAACACCTCAACAAATCATTCCATATTATTAGGCAGTATATGTGTTGCTGGTTTGCACAACAACACACGTTCCATCTTAAATGTTTACAGTTTGTTTAGAGTTGACAGTATACTAACAGTATGAGTCGTGATTAAACTGAGGCGTAGATACCGAAATCTTAAGCATCTTAAACAGTTTGGTTACAGCAATTTGTCAGAGAAGAACTCTTTTAAGTGATTTAAAGGACTAAGAATGTACAGCCAAAAAACTTACGGACATCTTAATCATAGTGCAAACTCAATGACGGTTAAACGAATCAGATTTGGCAGATAATGTTATGTTCATTCTACACAAGAATGACACGGAAAAGAAGGCTTTTTCAAAGTCTTTTTTATATATAATTTGACTACATATTCGTCATATTACTAAACAAAATAAGTTTATATTTACTAGCAGATCGAGCAAACTTAGCATTGTAAGCCGAAATAATACATCGTGAAAAATCTCAAATTTTCTTCAAAAATGATTTCAGTTAACCGTAGCAGATTTAGCAGTGTATGCTGTATTAGACACAGCCCTACAGAACTCAGACAGTTTTTTGGAGAAGCACGAGAAACTGCGAGCCCACCGAGCCATGATAGGCGCCGTACCGAAGATACAGGAATACGTCAGCAATAGAAAGAAGAGTGACATCTAGAATTACATTGTCATAGTAACTGAACAAAATAGACTATACAAATTCAGCATTAGATAATATAATATTTTTTGATCTAGTATTACTCATTGATTTTATCAAATTAATATTGATGTATGTATTGTTTAATGATTGTTTTTATAACACTTTGCATTTGACTTTCTGTCAGACATGTATTAACATTAAAATAGCAAAAGCATGATCAAGTTACATAGATCTGCAATGTAATTTATTTGAAAGAACTATGCATTGCTGACCTATTATATGTCTTAAGAAAACTATCAAAATGTCGGATTAGTCAGACAATCGAGAATGTCTCAAATAATAAAAAGACGAGAGTTTATACGAAGAGAAACCTTTATTTAAAAAATATATATATATATATCGGTCAGAAACACATTCACTATTTGGTCATAATATCCATCTACATCCCGGTTTTCTATCTGCAGCAATTTGAAGGAAGCAAGTAAATGCCTCTGGTATGGCTGTTGACGGTATGACTTTCTCTCCTGAATGCACTAAATAGGAACTATATAATGATCAATAATCGTTTACAACGGCTCAAACAATTAGGGTTATTTCAATTACACTCACACAAACTACAACTACGCGTTATGGTCGCTTTGTTATTGTTTTCTGACCTAGGGTTCATGAATACCCATGTCGGTTTGTCCACTTCAGATATTATAACACTCGGCACAATTCTTCGTTTATTAGTTATTGACAGGTATGGACAAATCTTACATTTTTCGAATCATTAAGGAATTTAAACGTGTGTTAAAATTGGGTCTATAGCCAAGAATGTACTTTGCGAATTTGTACCATGGCCTGATGAATATGTTTAACATATAGATTTTTAGAGTTTTTACCTTGATAGCGCATTCACATAAGACATAACACAACGCCAACTGCTGATATGACAGTAGCAAGATAAACCGTATTAAATGTTTAGCCTGCAGGTAGCGACCTTAGAATAACTGTGTTGACAGTTTCGGGATACAAACCATCAAATGGTTGCCCTGCTGGTAGGAGCCATAGAATACTCCAATTGCTTTTGATATTTATGTGATACACACCGACTGACGGTATCCTTGGTGTGGACGCCTAAGCCTACGGCACATGCTGTCTGTAGAAGGGTACTCACTAACGAATTTTGCGACACAATATGCCCACTTCATGTTTGCTGGTGGCAAAACCGAACACACGTATTCAGCGTAAGCATGCGTTGTTATAAAAGTGTCGTCTGAATGAAAACAAATTTGAAACTGATTACAAAAGTGTCAAACAATGCTTGTTAAAACAGTATGTTTAACTTTTATAATTTTCAAAGGTTTTTGCAAAAGTCTTTATATTAATCCCCCATAGTTGTTTCATTGTGCTATACCTGTTCTTCAGTGCTTCAGTGCTTCATAAGGGGCTTTTTGAAAGTGTCGCATGCTTTAAGTTTTGCAATAGGGAAATTAATATCCATAGTATGATATTTTAATGGGACTATGCGATAAGCATATCATATCCGTGTTTCTGGTCTTTGCATTTTGTACTTTGCATTTTATTCCAATCTTTCGAGTTATCAAATACTAATTGGATGATCAGTAAATAGCCGTCTTCACATTATTTTATGCTTTCATGTCAATAGTATATGCAATTTTCTTCCATATCCGTTTTGGTACATTCCATATTTTGCATGATAAATCGTGGACTGAAGAATATATTGTTCAAGCAGTAGTCGATGTCTAAAAAAGGTGTTTCTCTGTCAGACTACATCGACAAGAATCAATTATTATTATCAACTTGCACATCACGATCTACTTTTTTCATAACATCGACTAACCATGGAATTTAGTCATAAGTCAATAACATTTCGCTATATTATGGTAAAGATTTATTATCTCATTCACCACGTACGCATTATAACACTATCTGTACTTCCATGCCTTAACGACTTGACGAGGGTGCTTTATATGACAATTTATGGACTCTAGTACGTCTCCTGGGCTTTAAGATAAACAACCAATAATAAATCAGTTCTGATATGCACACGTGTATGCACGGCATATTTACTAAACGTTTTACCGACTAGAACCAAGTTGAACAAGCCTCCAGGCAAAAAGCAAAAACAAAAAAACACACACACACAAACACAACCAAAAAAGCCTGCCAGTATCTAATTTTTATTTTGTTTTATGTTCATTAGTAGTGTCGGGATATGATTAAGCTTTAAACACAAGAAAATAATAACGTTAATATGCCAGTAGCACATGCCTCTATATCCGGACGTCTGTCTGCATGATTGTGTTGCTGTATTCCTGTATGCCTTTATCGTATGTCCGACTCTCCTGTTAATATGTCTGTATGAGTGCCTGTGTTAACGTATGTGTTTACGTCCTGATGTCAATATAGTAAATTTGTCTCTTCTGCCCATCCGCCTGTCTATTTGCCTGTGTAATGTATGATCTGTAACATGAGTTGTCATTTAAACTCATAGTAATATTAAATGTGGTATGCACATAAAAACATATAATTATGTTGTATCGTGTCTCTCTTTTCCTTTAGGCAACATAATGTTTTCGAACTCTCCAGACATGATCCCGGAAAAAAGGTTTCGGAAATTCAACCCTTCCTAACTAATAACCTTTATTATCATCGGTCTATCTTTGTTTTGGCATAACATAACAGTTTCTCAATTGTCTAAGTATGTATAATTTGACATTGGTTAAAAGTGTGACGTTGTTTAAATAAAATACTTTTACACGTCAAACAATTCCACTGTGGTAACGGTCATCGATTGGCAATCAAATAAAAACAGTTAAATTACATATTATATGATTCGGATTCGCCCGTTGCAATGTCCGAGTGGTTTTTAAAGAAAGCGAATCGGCATTTGAACGAATGACTTCTGTTCGAATACCGGAATATAATTTTAAAGTTGTTGCTTTTTTACATTTGAAATGTATTGTAAGTTTTATGAATATGCAACATGAATGGATAATCTTCATCATATTTAAAGAATATAAATGAAGCTAAAAAGCAACAGGTGAGAGAAACGTGAACGAAAAGAACTTTTTATTTTAAGTGGTCAATTATTAGTTTAGTACTTTTGAAAATGACTAAGAGTAAACATAGAGAAAAGCAAAAAGCCATAGATATTTTCAGAAAAAAAATAAAATACTTAGAAGTAAAATATAATAAAAAATACACGTTGGAACTCAACCTGTGACATTAAAGCTAGTGTGGCGAGCTCATTACCACTTGCCTATCTGCATAACTTAAGTGTGCAGGGAGAAAATACTGATGCCTAAAAAATCCTACCTACATACCAATGACATGATGTATTTAAAACCCGGCACACAAAGTAGGTCATCGATAAATCCTTTAAGCTTCTTTATAATATAAATAACGCGTTCTACCACGTGCGTTGACACTTGAGAATGAAGGACACTTATATCGATTTTACGACTTGCTTTCGAATATCTGATCATTGTTGATGTTATGAAACAGCCTATACAACACAGTGATATATTGTAGGAATTGGCTTGTCTAGAAATATAGAAATGTATTTTGTTGATTTATTAATCTAAACTTATCTTGTTCTGTGTTAAACCTGGTTCTTATAGATAATGAATATTTTGTAGCCACTTCATTTGGTGGATTTCCAATTTAAGTCAAAATGTTCTTCAATAAATGCGTTGCGTATCGCAGTACCTGTCACGCGTTACGGTTAAACAGTTTTTCGAAATGGGAATTGTGAACCGTTATCGGCCACTCAATTAAGCAATCGCGACACCTGTTATGCGAACAGGGCACGCCCGACAACAAAGTGTAAATATATATCCTTGAACCCTGATGATTCGTTTAATCCCACTTTTTTCGTGTTCTCAAAACATACGTATAAACCCAACCGTATCTATTTGCAGCATACACACGACATTTGCCGACCCTTCCCATTATCCGATTATCCCTTATAATTACGACTTAAATTTATTCAAGGAAACGTGTTTAAGAATCGTTTTAAAACAGATGTGCGTTTTTTGTTAGAAGAATCAATTAAATTTGATGACATGCTAGTTTTGTAAGTAGTTTAGGCAATTTACGTCAACTCAGGATAAGGGCGTTCCCACTATACGTGTGTTAATCACATAACGCGTTGTGTTCGCATCAAGTCCTGTGTATATAGGAAGATCAATTAATACATGAATACAGAATAAGACTGATTCAGCATGTACAATACATGAAATTCAGACGAAATTAAAAGATTAAAAAAAAACAGTATTTGTATGTATTCAAATTGTCAGAGAGTTCTCAATCGCATTTGAGATGAAAGAAATTGAACATATATGAAATTCCACATATGTTAAAATAAAGAGGAAGGTACCAATTAGTGACTATTAATCGCATGTCTTAGAACCCATTACCTGAGGTGATAATATCAATAAATGCTGAAAGAAAATGTCAAATTTCAATTGAGTAGTGAAGAACACTGTGTTATAACTCGGAGCTTCGTTGTGCAGAGTTAGCTGAAACAAATATTACAATGCCACCGCAAACAAACTGGATATATGATATTGCCCAAATTACGACATACAATTTATATTTACTTTAAGGTAAAGTTGTATTATCACTTAATTTGTTCCGCAATAAGCACTTTATTTATGCTGTGTGTTGTTGACATATACATCTTAAAAAAAAAACAACTTAGGATGTACATTCGACAGAGGTCAATGTTGATGTTAAACTAAAGTTTGTTGGACACTTATTTCATGGTTTACCCGTACTCCAACTACTGTATTCACCAACAATCAATCGTATCCCATTAATACTTATACACTTACAGATACATTACATTACGATGAATTTAGTTTGTCAGGTTGATGACGGTAATGATAGCAATTGTGATCGTGCTTAAGATGATGAAGTGGAATTGAACATTGCGTTATTGATCGTTATGAAAGTGGTAATGGTCGCTAGAAGTGGTTTTCGATTATGTTGAAGTTGATGACTGTGGTGATGAAGGTGAATATTGTGTCAGTGATTTAGTTGTGGCTGCGATGGTTGTAGAGATGGAGGTATACTGTAATCTATGAAGTGGTTGTGTCAAGATGTTGATGATTGTGGAAGTGGTGTTGCTGCTGTGGTAGTGGTGTTACAGGTTATTCTGGTCATTATAGACGCTATTGCTGTATGTACATTGGATGCGTTGGCTGTGGTTGGGATGGTCTTCTAAAAAGAGTTGTTGTGCATGTGGTTGTGGTGGTGGTGCTTATGGTGTGGCTGATAGCCTTGGCTTAGGAGGTGGTCGCGCTTGTGGTGGTTGTGTATGTCATAGTGTTTGCTGTGGTATGGCAGCTGTTGATGTGCCGGTCGCGACACGGGTAGTCGTGGTGCATATGATTTAAATTGTAGTGGCTAAATAGATATTTTATCGCGTCATATAACATTTACCTCTTCACGTTCTTTCGATTAAATCAATATCGGTGTTTTTTCTTCTGATTTTGGCTAATAAAGCTGTATAATAAATCAATGATTTATCTTCCACTCAGCAATCGATCTTCAAGCCCAGATACATGTGATACAGCGTTTTGGATAGGACAACATTTAAGGAAGAAGGTAAGTTTATAGTGTGCTATTCCAGTCTTATTTTCACTAATTCACTAATTGGTTAGTTAGAATGTATATATATATGATTGTATGCACCATATGTTAATGCAAATATCTATCTAAACTCCTTCACGCTAAGAAAAAATCTGCAAGTGGCTTTTTGCAGCCAGCAAAACAAACAGCCTTTCAGTATTTCGCAAGATGTTCAGGTTTTATGCTTTTTGCTGCTCATCCCAATCTAAAGGCCCGGTCACGCAGCGCATTACGGCTTAATCACGAACAAAATGTTTTGAAAAGTTGGTGGACGTGGTCGTAAGTGGTAATTTCTGGTCGAATTTGGCTTGGCTCTGCTTTAGACGTGCTTTGTATTTGGTCTGACCGTCGGCGGCTCTCCCACTGCTGAAACAATGCCTAAGCACGGCTTACCACTTCTAGCCGCGTGTAAGGTTAGACGCGTCATTGCTTGTCAGTGATACGCCGCAAAACTCACGCTTTGTCCCTTGATACCAACGTGAAACACTCGTCCATTGACCGTGCTCTGCCCGTGACAGCCCGTTAAACTTTCGCGTCTTATTGCGTCTTCCAGTTTTAATCACTGCCGGAACACGAATTATAACGCGTGTTTCACGCGTATTGCACGTCTTTACCACGTGTATCACCCGTGGTTGTCCGCGGTATACAGTCTTTAGCAGTTCAACACTTTTTGTCTGCGTTAAACGTCGTTCCGAATTATCCCCGCGTTCTGCCACGTCTGAAAATCGACGTTAACTCGTCTTAAACTCGACATCAGCGCGAACAACATCGTCTGCTTCACGGGAGATCATTTTTTAACGGGTTGTGGTCACGATTAAGCCGTTAATCACTGTGTGACCGGGCCTAAATGGATTGACCTGAATCCTTGACACTTTTAACATATTTTCAAAGTAAAATGTTGAATGTTTACCCCTAGGTTAAAACTTAGTTTTAAAAAGACCACATTCATTAATAAAACGTATTGTAAAGTATTTTCTTTTTCAACTAAGATTTGACAATCACCACAAACGCTTGGGCCCCTGTCATGTCACACATATTCTGTATACAAACTGCATTAGATTAAACGGATTGTCGTAAAAACTACTAGAAAATCGATGTTTTCTAATAAGTTATGGTATGCCGATGCTCGTTTGGGCGGATGCCAAGCTGGACAAAATGGAATTTATAAGTGAGAAACCTTGAGTTTCTCTCTCTCTCTCATGATATGATATGATTATTTATATAATATATACACTATAAATGTGTGACGCGGATATTTTATGACATCCCGCCTTCCGACATACAATCCTCCTGCCACGGAAAACCGCCATGTTATAGGGAAATATGCTTTCCTATGACGTGTTTTATAAATATCGAGGCAATCAACTTTTGATGTGGTTGGATTCTGCAAATATCTACTATCGGTTAAATACAATATCGCGGATTGGACATACTATACTTTTCGCATAGTTACTTATATAAACATGGTATATATAGACGATGAATTTTAAAACGATTGTAGATATGTGGAAAATCTTAAAATATATCTATTCACGGCAAAATTCAAAATTGCGAATATAAACCAATTGTCGACTGTACAAAATTCCAATTTCGTTCAAATATTGATTTAGAAGTTTACATTCTTGTTTAAGTTATGTCTACTATATGGGCATTATAATTTCGCATAGATGGGAATGGCCATGCCGCTTATATGGGTATTATAAAACAATTATACTGCCTATTAGATTTGAAACGGCGGGTCTGATATGATGTTCCAAGTTTTATCAGTGAAGCACATTCTATATAGCTATGTCGAGCATAAGTATTGCTTATTAGATACAAGATGTCGGATATAACTGGATGTGATTCTGTAACCCAACATTCATGTTACTTCTTTTGTGTATAAATTGACATGAAACGCATTAGCAGTGAGAAAGACGAATATGCAACTGAAATTTCACAGTACCTAAGTTTGACAAACCTTAACTTCCGGTGAGATTCACAAACGTATTAAAAAAAACAACACATTATTACTGACGGCTACGATATTGAAGACATATATACCACATTTATGATAGTTATTTATGATATACCCATGCTGAAGCTAACGTTGTTCTTTTCTTGAGATTGCAATAGATCTGATAATAAAACTGATGAAATGAATATCTAAAATGAGGACTTAGCAAAAAGGTTCATGAAAAATTGTCCAATCAAGCAAACACAACACAACGAGGCATACAATCTTGAAGCATTCACACATTAGTGACAGCGCACTTTACACTTACAATGAAGGTCTTTGCTTGAGGCAGCGGAATAGGAAAGCAATGTCCATCGAGCCCACATGAATGTGTCTCTGTGTTTGTGCCATTCAAAGCTCAACAGGATCGATTTCGTGTTTTAACAATTGCCCTTACAATCACAAATTGATATATAAATCTATTTGTATATTTAAAAAGTTTTGATTTCAACGGCTTTCTGCGCACAACGGACACACACGCCTTCGACATAACTTGACTGCCTGTTTTTGTCGTCCGTGACCAAAACTTTTCCTATGGGAATCTTCATTATCTTAAAATAATCTGTTACTTATCTCTTAGGTATTTGTAATCCCACCATACGCTCTAAGTTAATGTATTGTTGTTTTTCCCCCCGTACCATTCCGAGACATTGACAAAGCTTAAAAGGGGGAATTTGGTTACACACATAATTTTCATAAAGGATTGCAATTGCAATGATCGCCAAATGTATACGTATTTTCTTTCTTAAACGGATTCTTATTCTGACATAGGGTAGTCCGAACCTCGAATCGAGTCTTCTTTTCTTTACGCAAGCAAAAGCTGAATCTATTTTTATTTTGTACGAACTTGAACTTAAATCAGTGTATACACTGTAGCCATATACTGGTATGTTGTTACATATACTATGTATCTGTAGTTGCTTTGAAAAAAGAAAATTCTCATTATTTAAGATATATTTGGTTTTAAAAGGGTGACCTCAGTGCTGAATTTATATAATGCCTTCACATACAGTGCTACAAACAGTCATACAATCATTGTTTAGGGCTACCGCCATTTCTGATCTCCGTCTAATACTCCGTGCACTAAGATTTCATGTACTAATTGTGCACGGAATCCTCTACACAAATGCATGCTATGTCTATGTTAACTTATACAAGCCTTGTTTTTCTCTCAGTTTGAAAGCAATTTATGCCCACTCCTCTCAAGAAACCGTTAGCTTAATCAGTATCACACTCTCCATTGTCACTGGCCAACTCACATAGTTGTATTGTGGGAAGTGTATGTAACCTTTTCCGTTAGCTTTTGTCGTTTGTTTCAAAAAAGCTCCAGTTCTTTTAGTTCTCTATACTGCTGGTGTCAGACAAGATGTTTGACGACTTCAACTTCAACTTCAACGAAATACTCTTCAACGCCACAAGGACATCTACTGAAGAGGACGATGATGAAGTGCGGCTCTTTCTTATTTTACCGCCTTTCTCTTTGCCTCTTTCTTCCCTAGCAGAGTAACATATGTACGTCCTTTAAGATAGTGCAGCTTTATAAAATGTAGCGCATTGATCCATATAATGAAAGTGATGCATTATATGTTGTGGAACCAAATCCAGTTACCGATACAAAATGGCTTTGAATGAGACAAACACACAGAACAAATATGAGTTTAATTCTTGACATTTTTTCCAGACGTCGATGCCTATTTACAAAAGCCTGAAAATTGTAAGCATTGAGTGTGTTGAAGTGATAGTTGGTGCAAATATTGTTGAATACTTAGACCATTTTAAGTACCCGATACCAGCATATAATTCTACTTTATACAGTGCTCTGGCGTCATTCATTTCAGATGTATTGCAGTCAGTCATAGACCTACTTGTTTATTACATTAGGTTGCAAAACCGGACATTATCTTCTTCCAAAACAGTTGAACAGTCACCCATCAGGCAGTTTTTGTTTGTCATTCTCAGTCACGTGTTCCAACATAACGAATCTTGACAGTGTATGCTCGGAAGTTATTAACTGGTCATGCGACAGGAAGATTATGAATTCTGCCACTTTGAATCTACGGCAACTGTATTAAGATTTCTTTCAAGGTTTCTTTAAAGTACACTCGTTTGTTATCGCCTATATTCTCTTCTCCAGTAATACAGAACATTGATGTTATTAAGTAATATTTTGGGTATGATGAGAAATCGTACCAGATCCGCAAGTTTGGATTTACCTTGAAGTAAGTGTATTTCAGAATGCACCGATATCATAACTTATAAATCACTTTGTCTCTTCTTCAATAGTGCAAAGTTCAAAGTAAAACATAAAAGTTTATGTTAAACACCACTAGATACATCTATGAAAGGGAGATACTTAAGCGTACTTTTCCTTAGTGTAGTTCATATACTAATAGGACGACTTCAGTTGGCCCTACTGATATTACTTGGTTAATGAATTTTATATTTAGTAATTGTATCGTACTGTAATGGTACCTAATGTAGAAAAGAGTTCCTCACCAGCAGTACATTTCAGACTTAAACTTAAACTGTAATAATTATTCTCAAGATGCATAAAAGGCTAGCCCAGAAGAGCCCAGCTGCATGACCGATAAGTCAGAATGAAGATGCCTATGGCGTGTCCGTCTACGGAAGACAGGATAATTAATGTGAATCAACTATAAGATTCCAGTCCGATGGGCCGCCTTAATTCACTGAATTGCCTCTAAATCATTATTTGAAATATTTTAAACCTTTATTTTACATTTTTTTGTTTGCATTTTGAGTTTACGTCTCCGACAAAACACACGTGTAACCTGTGAACAAAGTAGCCGATTTTTTTTAATAGCCGTACATGGAAGCCGGACAAGTTGTATTTGACCAAGGCAGCCTTTCTCTAAAAAAAGAAAGACATAATTAAGAAAAAAGAAATACATATAAGATTACACTACATACACAAATCGTTTATAAAGGTTTACAGGAAATCATTTTGGTTTGATTTGATTTGGAAATTTATCGCAAATAAAATATTAAATGAACTAGGCATTTTCTTTATCAAACCCGAATTATGCGAAACAAATTGACACTGCAGTGTAACAAAAGCATGCTTTTAAAGTCACATTTTCAGGGAATCCGTCTTGTCTTTTAAATAAAGCTATTATATTAAAACGGTTTTCATTAAACCTATTCGAGTATTTTTGGCTCTTGAAAATTGTTTAAGGTACCTTATGATTTGCGGTCGACATGCCACCTACTATCGCCAGACCGTCCATAGGCACTGTCGACATGCCACCTACTGCCGCCAGACCGTCCATAGGCACTGTGGTGCTGAAATGGGTGTGCAGCTTCTTGTTCGGGATTATCCTCCTGGTGAGCTTAATTGAGAGCAAGCTGGGCGTTCTGGCCATCAGCAACAAGATGAGGAAGACTTCTGAAATGAGATACGTTCGCTTCGTGATGCTATTTATTGTTGTGCTCGTGCCAAGCGTAGTGAACTTGATTCGGGGTCTCTGGCGTGGAGCCTTCCGGCATAGGATCCCCTGGCCAACCCTGTTATGGGTAAATATGTTTTCTTATGACGTGTTTTACGGTGCGTAAAGAGGATATTGACTCTATGTCTTGTATTGTGTAGGTAGTATCGCCAGAAACGGGTTGATCATCAAACAGTGCTAAAAAATAATTTGTTAAAGTATAGTTCAATGCTCGTTATTGGTAAATGCTTGAGAAGTTGGAATAATTATAACAACCTGATATTGCAGGTCGTACCAGAAATGCTTGTAATTGGTGATGTTATCATACATCTTAATTCAGTTTCCTTACCGTGCATGTTGTACCAGCATTACTCGTTATTGGCGAGAAATTGCTAAGTTAAATGCATCTTAATAATACATTTTTAAACCAAACGCCCTACTTTAGTGCATTACGCAACATTACTGCTTTTGCCATGTTGTGTGTTGTTACTCTGGTACCGGAAGCATTGAAAAACATTTGAGCAATATCAACAGTCATTGTATTGGTTAAAATTTCAGGGATTCTGTGTTAGTCTATTCGAAACTCTAGGCCTGTGTCTATTTGCCTTTCACATCCCTGGCATCAACGGCATGGACCAACCTTGTAAGGTGATCCTGGTCATGAACGGTGTCCATCTATGTCCAGCCATTTTCAACATATGGAGAGCCGTCAAAGAAAGGAAGAGCATTGTGCGAAATATATTCGGCTTTACAGTCCTCGTCACTTTTGTCGTCATTACCTTCTGGCTGCTACTCGAGGTGTGATGTAGTATAGTCAGCTTTTTATAGTATAGTATATATAAGCGTTATTTGGTAATTATATCCATCTGGAATGATTGTTAAATGTTTAAATATTATATTTACATTTTAAGATTGGAGGCTTTTCAGCTTGTAACATGTAAACTGCCATTGGGAATTATATAAACGTATACATTATGTTCAATGATATCATGTGCAATGTCAAATACGTTGATAACGATTACTGAGCTCCAAGTTACATTTAGACCTGTTTGTTCAAATTGCTATACACCATTTGCCACATATCTAAAATACCGTTTTCATGTTTGTTGTTTTAAATTGATTAATGTGTGAATTCGAATTTTGTCATGGATCATTTGATATTTTATGTGGAGAAGAAGAAGCTTTCCAGCTTACTTCCTGTATGTTAGTCGTTGCACTATCATAGAAAAGTTGCCATTATATGCTTAGCAACATATTTTATTGAGGTTGTCATCCATTCAATTACTGGTCTTCATATGATTCAGGTTTTAATGTTACTATAAACTCAATACACTCAACCAGTTTCTATGTTCTTCCCCGAATGTGAAGGTGATAGATGTTTGGCCCGTGCCACTAGCGATGTTAAGTCTATCGTTCGCATGGGCTCCAGCAGTACAGAGAAAACTCGTTGAGCCTCCTGAATGTAGACCAACCGTCAATCTCACACAGCCAAATAACGGCGAGTCAGAGACTGACCCGCTTCTTGCTAACGGCGGCAGTTCCAACCGAAGTACCACCTCGACATCTGTCGATGCCATGCGTCAGGTATTGTAGTTATTGTCTCCTGAACGTTAACTTTCTCTTGACGGGTTAATACGCTTCACGTTGGACGATTATGAACTGATATGGACTAGCTTTNTAATATTTTTTTGTCTGGTAATAAACTAATGAATAAATTTAAGTAAAATAACATTTTTCTTCGCTAAAATGGAATTCCGTATGTGTGTATTAATCTGCTTTGATCGCTATTAGCAATTGTTCTCAATTGTGCCAATTAACAAGAATGTGTAGTCTGAATTATTTAATGACTATTGACAGCTTAAAATATGAAGCGAAAATGTTTAATAACATCTCAAAACGTATGATTAATTTATCACGCGATAGTTATTTCAATAAAATGCTATTTTAATGAGCGACAGTACAAGTAATATGTCCAGCTTTCTAAACTTTGACCCTAATAAATATCAAGTGTAGTGGAATAGAACTTCTTAACTATCACAAACAAAGGTTTGTACTAAAGTAACTAGGATAACAATACTGTTTTCTTTATGACAAATATTTATTTATTTGTATACTAATTGATACAACAGTGCCAATGTATAATTTACATTTATTGGAACTGCTTCATTATCAAAATGTACATTACTTACGTGTTTCGTAGTATTTATTTGACAAAAATCTATCGGAACACGTTACTAATATTCATACTTAATTTGTTGCGCCTGAAGTCGTTCACAGCACCCGAAAACGCGATGTTTTTGGTGTTTTTAGTGTTAACTATCTGCTTACGTAAATATTTACATACTATAATTCCTGTTCACTTATTTATGCGTGAAGTCTTTGGCTGTTTCTTATAAAAGCGGATTATATCTTTATTATTAATTAGCAATTAATACTAACACGTGTATATTCATTATAACTACCGATCAGTGAAACTAAAATTGTGGTGTAAGTGTATGAAACGTTCAGTTTAGTGTTTCGTTAAGCAGATACTTTACATAAACATCGTTAACGCTATTAAGATGCGAACTTCGTTAAATGATCGCTGGTTTATAAAGCCGATGATTGTAAGGTTAGATTTATGAATCGGCCACATAACTCTTGTAAGGATTTGTCTTGAAATTATGTTAACGGATATTTTGCCTCTACCTGTTATTCATGAAGGGCAGTTGTCAGTGAATGGCGTAAGCATGAGCACATAATACAAGTAATCCAGGTAAACTGTGAAACGAGTGAGCAGGTTAACTGAACGCCGTGATAGGGGATCAATACTTTTGAAAATGGCGACGATATTTAAAACAAAGTTCGGGTGTATTAGTGAGATTTAAAGGGGAATGTGTAAATCATATCTTTTATTTGTCAGGAGCAGTAAAACCGCAGATAACAGTCAAGTATTAACATTAACTAACAGCAAAGAGCATGCGGCTTTGGTAGCAAGAGTAATGTTTTTTGTTCACTGCACCTCACTTAAATGAAATCTGTTTAGATATGAAGACAAGTTGCATGTTGAACCTAAGATAGTTTGCTAGTTATATTTTATACAAGGCCGCACAAACGGCAAGACTGACACACGTAATCCAGTGTACAACCTTATATAACAAAATGTGACCATTCTGCGTTAAACCTGTGTTACCGTTGAAGATTTAATTTATGCCTTTGCTATTGTATAGTTAGGCAAAGATCTGCTACCTGAATTGGCTGGACCAGGATGATCGCATGAAGTAATGTCATTGGCTGCATTTGCAAATGGCACTTAAAGGCCCACACTTTGCAAATCAAAGCTTTGATATAGCCAAGAAGAGAAATAAATACGTGGGAACCGGCCAAGAAGAGAAATGTCATTAAGTAAATAAATACGTAAGAACCGACAATAAGGTCTGTAGATTGCAAGTGGTGTACCTTTATATTAATGCTGCATGGGAAATAATTTAAAACTCGTATATGTCTCTTATCGTTTAATTGTTTTATATCCAGAGAGGTGGGGATTCAAGCGTAAAAGAGGCTACAACGTGGAAGATAACATTCTACATGTCCTTTCTTAAGATAATCTTCACCTTGGTGATCTCACTGCTGCTGTTTTTCTTCCTGCTTTTTCAAAATCAACCCACACTAGCAGATTTCAATAGCGGTTGGTCGGGATTGGGGCAGTTTACCTTGACAACCAACAGAGACGATCGCTACTACTTTATCGCAAATATAGTTGGGGGCGCTATTGGTAAGGCTGCCTAATATACCTGCAAATTTCCCAATATGAAATAATTATACCATGAGTAATATTCCAGGATACACACATTATTTTAGAGATTTTGTTAGTAGCAGGCCATGAATTGTATTATATTTATATTTTTATCAAAATGAAATACAGAATTGTAAAATATTTGAGTGCGTAAAAAGTTAATTGACGGTATCAACAACAATGGCTGGAGATGAATATCTGTTCTGTTGTTGAATTTCGCGTGTTGCTTATACAATGATGCTGAATGTTTTATAATACATATATAACAAAATATGTTCTGGTGTTACATTGTATCTTTTTGTATGCCTTGATTTAAGCAGCGTTTATTGCACTTAAACGCCTCCTTAGCTGTACTCCATTTCAGGATACCTAGTCGCCTATATGGCCTGCACAGCGTGCATGCAGACACTGGCCTTCTCCATCCCTCTCTTCCTCGCCACGTTTGTCTCAATACTGCTGCTGGCGATACCACATTCATGTGACTTTCTCATTTCAACCAGTGAGTATCTGATATAGTTGATCCTTTTGTTGCCTTATTACAATCACGATTACAGAAAAGAAAGGTAAATTAACCATTTTTTCTCCAAGAACAAATTTACGAATTGCTGTATGCAACCAACAGAGAAACAAAACAGCCTGCAGATAAGAAGCTGTCTGTTTAGGCTTTGTGCTGTTCGCTGTTCATAAGTTACGAATGAATGGAGATTTATCCGTGCACATTTGTAAAAGGTTGAAAGGGGTCTAAAGTTATTTAACTTCTTAATTTAGTAAATGCAAAACATACGTATATAAGTGATAAAGGTTAAACTGTTGTATAATCTTAATTTCCCAGAATACTTGAGTATCAATTGCGGAGCTGCATATCAAAGTGTTTTTTTTGCATTTGTTAAGACTATATTCCAGACTTTAGCAATTGAATATTACTTAACCCGTTTCCACTCGGAACACGATAAAAAGTGGTTCTGATCAAATGTCAACAATCCCACCTGAAAATATAATTTAAAATGTGTGTTGTTCTAAGGTTCAACAAATGCAAACAGTTAATAGTTATGCCTTACTAATTTCTTAGAAGACGGAGGATTCGTTTGCGAAGCTGAAGGGAAGACGCTGTGGCTGATTATAGCTGCAGCGTTGTGTCTTCTAGTTTATCAGTTCGCACCCGTTGGTTGGTACCTCCTTCAGACGCAAAATATCGTCATGGAGAAGGAAAGGAAGGTAAACAGTGTTTGTAATTTAATTAATAACTTTACTCTTGTAGTTCGTAAATTGTTTCCCTATCCGACTATATGTCTTTTCATGACAGTTAAAATTGACTTGATTTTAATTACTGATTATCTTATTTTTCTTGCACTTATTTCATTATAATCCTTTCAAACGACTACCATTATATCTAGACATGTGACTACTAAGGCATTCTTGCACTTTAGGTGTTTATAACATGTTCAATTTTTGAACTGTTTCGGGGCTCATAATGTTCGTCATATTTACATGTTATGTTACCTTTTCTTGATGACGATGTCCTAATGACCTCCCTTGGTATGTAGTGTTGATGACACAGTCTCAAACCGCTGCCATTCAGGGTGACGATTAGATAATTACCCAGCTTTGTTATGATTCCGGATGACGATATCATAACTTCGTCTATTGACAGCTATTCTCAATGACAATTTTGTTAAACAAGCACCATTTATAACTAGTATAAGTGGGTCCGATTTTTCGTCATTGTTATTTTGCGGAGTGTGTCCTAACATGCCTATGTAATTAACTTACAAGTCCCAGGACCATTGGGGCGAATATTGAATTGAAGCTATAATGTTCAGCTACTTAATTGTTATTGAGAGATTTTCAATTTTGGTTTGGTCTCGGGTTTATTTTTTTGGGGGTGGGCGGAGTACCCGGAGGAAATTAAATGAAATGGTGACAAACAACCACATTCACATGCTTCCTGGAACGGGGATTGAACCTGTGTCGCCTAGTTCAGAAGCGCGCGTACGAACCACTGCGTTAGCCAGACAGCGGTAGGTTCAGGCAATCCAGACTTAACTGAGCAAATAATGGGCAACCACTTTCTCCACCATCATTGTCGCTGTTACCCACAAAATCGAGCCCATCTCGGAGGATGTTAAATCTCATGTTTTACTTACCTTACTTCATAGCTATTCTAGGTGCCGACGTACAATTCCGTGCTCCTGGAACAGTGGTTGATCCTTGCGAGGAGAAACAGCGTTAAAGGTTCAAAAGAAGAAGTACAGAAATGCAAGATCATCATGTGTACAACCATGTTCAGGGAGGTACGCCGTCTTGTCCAATAAGCGTTTAAATCCTTAACATGATTTACTACCCTTACATGTTATATACACAAATGTCTTCAGACATGTCCTTCAGAATGTGAACCCCCATTTGAATCAGATTGTGTTTGCATTCATTGTTGGCTGAATTGGAAAGCACGATGTAAGCTAGCCCGTTTAATTCTTATAGACGCAGGAGTATAGACAGTTTGGAGAGTGACGGAGGGGATGGATACACTCCAATGCCAATTTATTGGATTTTATATGTAATTGTTGTGGGTTAAACTTGTTCTGTGCCAGCTACTCGAATCCATACAATAATGATTATAGCACAGAGTTACGAAGGAAGACCTTAAGAGTCCCATACTTTTGAATGTATCTTTTACTGGTGTAAACAGAGAGCTTCCAGCTCGAGTTGAGTCTATACATAGTATCAATACTGTGCAAAATGACGGAAGGGAGAACTTCATACCTTTGATTGTATTTTTACTCGTTTTCGTCTGAGCAAGAGAAACGCGATGCAATTATTAATTAATCATTTATGCTGAGTAGCAATGCAATGCAGAAAGAGGGAGATATTGCGAGGATCATTCATTTTTATTGTATCCGGTGTAGGCCAATCGCAAAATCCGCCAATTAATTTAATGTACACAGAAAGTCAATACAACGCCGAATGTCAACGAGAGACGCTACGAGTCTCATACCATTGAATGGATCTTATCCCGTTCTAGGCCGGACACGAAATACGCCAACTACGCGAGTCCATAACGAATATCAATATAACGCCGAATGAACCATTGAGAGACTCGGTGATTCTTATACATTACATTGTTATAGTTCCCGTTGTAGGCCCATGACGAGATTCGTCAATTACTTGAGTCTATACAGAGTATCAATGTTATCAAGGATGACAGAGAAGACACAGCGAGTATAAAAGTATCATATCGTTAGTTGTATTTTAACCCTTTGTTGACCAAACACGCGATGCTGTTAGATACTGCAAGACTCAAATCTTTGACTTTATCTTTAGACTAATGGGCACAGAACGAGATTAGCAAGTGTCTTTGGTTCATAAAGAGTACCAACATAATGCAGAATGACGGCGACAGACCCTGCAAATCTCATACCGGTGATTGTAAAATGACAAAAATTGTAGACCGAGAACACGATGCGTCAACTACTTGATTATATGCAGAGTATCAATATATGATGCGAGTCCCATACCATGGTTGTATTTGTACTAGTTATAGACAGAGCATGCGATGACCCAACTGCTTAAATCTCTTCAGAGTATCAATATTTACTTTTTGTACACCGTCCAGGAGATTGTTTAATGCACAGTATCAGTAGAATGCATAATCATCACAGATTGGGACGCTACGTGTGTAATACCTTCGATTGTATCTTTATTCGTGTATGGCTGAGCACGAGCCTTTTTAGTGCCCGTACTTTGTCGAGCACGAAATGAGTCTAAACAGAGTATCAGTATGATGCAGAATGAAATAGTAAGACTAGCGAGTGTAATATCATTGATTGTATCATATCCAGACATAGCATGATCACGATATGCACGAAGTAATTGAGCATATACATTATATAATGACAGAGGTAGACAGTGTGACTTTCATACTTTTAATTGTATGTATAACCGTTTTAGACTGAGAACGAGATGCGCCAGCTACTCGAGTCCATACAGAGTATCAATATAGCGAGGAATTGCGGAAGGGCAGCCTTCGAGTCTTTCGAATCCCACATTGTCTTTGACGGTGCTGTGGAGGAATCAAGGCCTACCAAGTTTGTCCTGCAGCTCATTGCAGTTATCGAATCAACACTGGGTAATATAAGATCATGATCCATTATCTCACACAACTCCAAGTTACTAGCGGTTTGTTGCATGGGTTTTGTTATTGCTTCCTATAAGTATTCAATGGATGGCCTTGAAGCTTCCGTCTCTTATACCGAATCAAACTCCAAAGTTCGCAAAGCACTATGCGTGATATTTTTACCGTATATGCCATTATTTAGCACCTAATTTGATTAATCTGATTCTTACTGTCTTTTTTATGGATTCTTTAAGGTCATAAGGTGTAGCCAGTGATTATTACAACTTAAAACCTTCGACCTAAATAATGTTGTATCCATAGCTTAACGCAATTACCTTAGCAACGTTTATTTACGATTGTGTAGTCCTTTGACATGTAAGATGAAACAAATATAACTTTTAATGCTCGATTCGCAATCTAAATGTTCTGATGGGCAAACACAATATACCATAGCTCTATTTTGAGATTTACGTTTAGTTTTGGGTGTTGTGTGCAAACGTCATTTTGCATCGGCTACCGTTGGAGGGTCTTTATTAGCAGTTGGGGTCTTTTAATTCTCCTACTCGTGGCTCAGTTTAACTTAGCTATATATTTATAAATCTTGACAATAGTTAATATTTAATCATGCTGGGGCATAGAAACCTAAGCTTTAAATACTCTTTTTTTCAACTCGCAAAAAAATGCGAGTTGTTAAAATTTAAACTATCTTTCCAACTCGTGTTCATCTTCCCATTTCTTTACTTGTTTTATGCTAGGATTGCTTATTCGGCATTTCTTTTTATCAGGTTCGACCACGGGTTGTCTGTCTTCCACACAGCAGACGGGGGATTGAATTCGCAATAAATAGCTCGTTATAATTTTAGAAGACGACATTTTAAACGTCACGTGACTAGTGTTAGTCGAATAGTTGGCAGCGTTATGAACTCAGGTCACGTCCGGTGTACAAGGTTTACTCGCGAATTCAGTTTTCTATTTCATGTTAGCTATTGGACTTCTCAAATTTTAATTCTAAATGAGCCAGTCGTTAATTTCTTTGGGTTAATGTTTTTCACCAAAATATATAGAGTACGATAAAGGCAGTATTTACATATCCAGAAACAACTATGCCCCGGGGTCGTACCGAGAAACGGGCATCGACCGAGAAATTAACCCTCGCAGAAAAAACCGGCCAGATTGACCTTCCTTGCAAACAGTGTTGTTAACAAATTTGGAATTGTCACATTATTAACTTAGAAGATAATGATCGACGGCAAAGACCATAGATAGACCACTGTATCCTCTTGATCTTGAGACGATTATTTGTTGTAAATCTGCACATTTGTTTGTTTTTTTCCCCAACTCGCAAAAAATGGCGAGTACCTTATTTGTGCACTCGCATTTTAGACATGTTTTTTGAAAACAACTCGCAAATGGCCTGTTTGCGAGTGATTAATTCGAGCCCTGGAAACTTTGCTGAATTACTTACCTAATTTGAAACGCATCGATGAGTAGCAAATAACAGCAAATTCTTGAAAGTTGATGCGCTGGTTCATGCTGATTACAGTAGAATGATCCATTATGCTAATTAAACATCCGAGAAGAATGCTCTTAGATCCACAATACCTAGAACTACAAATAAGCTCATTCCACTAAACCAAAAATCACCGAATTGATAAGTAAACGCACATGTATATTGCATGTTTTAAATCCTAATGTGTCGGTTTACGTAGATGTGTGCGGTGAAACTGCCTTGGCTGGACCACTCTAATATTTTTTTTGACCTCAGTGGTTGCAACTTTGAATTTGTTATTGAAACACAAATGTATTGTTACATAATTTCAGGTCGATTACATTTGTTTCTTCATATTTATGAAGTGTATGAGGCTAAATGATTTTTATACATCTATAGGGACTATGAATCCGCTTATTGTTTTTATTGTTTTAAAAAATGAATTTTTGATTGAATGAATTAATAGGTATAATCACATGACATTATTATTTGATTTTCTAATAGTATTATTAATACAGGGCTAAAGGTTGAGGATGCCTGTTATATAATGACACCGTATGGAATGACGTTGGTGTGGGCAAATACAAATGAAAACGCGGGATTGACAATACACATGAAGGACAATTCAAAGGTAAGGGACTTTTCTTCTCTTCAACGCATGTTTTTACCCTTGAAGCGCCTAGAGAATCAGATTAATTCAAAACATGTCTGAATATTTCTAATTGTTCCAAATTATAAATGCTGTATTTCAATCCTTTAGATACTAAGGTAATGACGAGCAACACATGTAAACGCTGAACACCATTTTTGTTGGATGCATACAGTCAGTTTTAATTTTTTTAAATAATGGTTTTGGAACTGTAACAGATAAACCATTAATTAACGACTGCCCTGTGTAGTCTTAACCGTCCTCTGAAAAGTAAGCTTAACGGTTTCCAAGGATGCGTATACAACATTGTAGCTGTATTTCCAGCATATGCTTTTTCAGAAACCGACTCATTAAAAAAAATTCCCCTCTCGACCAAGAACGATTTGTCACCTACTCTGATGTTATTATAATACAGTTTTAATTGGGTAGCGGTTAAAAAGCCCATATCCAAAATGTTTTTTTTTTACATAATAACAGCTCAAAGCAGCTATTACCGTCTTGACTAACGGTATATGTTTTGAATATAAATATATTAAAAAGAGAATAACAGCAAAACAAAAATACAAAACAACAAATAAGTAGGCATAGCTGGTATAATCTTTCGAATAAATGCAGGTGAAGAACAAGAAGCGCTGGAGTCAGGTGATGTACATGGAATATGNTTCAAAACCAACAGTTTCCACATTGTTATACCACATCTTTAAAAAAATCTTTACAACTTAATCCGACTTCTTTTTCTAATTATATTACCATTGTTGTTCACCATCTCCAGGCTGCGGAGCATGTACTTGGAACAGTGTTATGCTCTCCGGGATGCTTCAGTGTTTATCGTTGTAATGCAATTCGGGTTATTCTACCTGAATATAAAACCGACGTGAAACACGCGAAAGACTTCCTCACCAAGGATATGGGTGAAGACAGGTGGTTATGTACACTAATGGTGAGTTATGTCCGTGAACCATTGAATTAAGTGCTATGTGCATTATTATTATTATGACTTGTACATAGACAATCTTATGGTTTATATTTATTACATACAATCACGAATTGCATGTTTATTTACTGTTGTGTTACAATTCACTTATGGGCCTTCTAATGCACTACTTAACATAATGTGCGGACTCTGGTCCAGTAGAAGTGCGCAATATCTGAATTCGGAAAGTCTATGGTTCGTATCCTGCTAGAAATGCATTTCACGAGTGTCCTCTTTCACCAATGTGTATACAAGGGTACCTGTAAGAAAACTAGGACAATGTGTGTTCGGTTCTTTGCTGACTGTAAACGCACATTGTGATTCTTACGACCTTTTAATAAGACAATCCATTTGCTAACTTTCGTTGAGTGAGTATTGACCAGTGAAAATAACTTGAGACGATAACACAGTGCAAATATGTTTATTTTTTCAGATCAGGTTTAACCAATCTTAACCAAATAGTCACTTAACTATTTAAGAATGATACTTGTGTCTGCTCTTATGGCGAATATCTGCACGGTTTTAATCATGAAGGCTGTAGCGCTTGTTGCTTAATAACTACGTATAAAGCGTACATTTTCTTGCCGTTTAAGTATGCAAAGGTTACGAATTTCCATTCCAACGTTAAACAACGATACAAATTATTCACTATGGCGAATAACTTGTATGGCACATCCGTGAGTACTTTTCCTTGCTGGTAAGAAAATGTGGGGTGCTATTCACTTTTCCCTCCCCCTCGTGTTTAGGAAATATTCAGACAAACTTGTTTGCTTGTGGATTTCATAAAAGTAACTAGACCTTTCAAATACAACTCTTGACACAGTTATTTAATGCAAAATGCAAAGTCAACACATTGTTAACATTGTGTGAAAAACAAGTAACGAAGAGAGTAATGCAACATTCTTAAATGGTCCGTTAAAACCGAAAATATGTCATAAAATAGATAATTTTATTATTTGTATATTTTGACGAGAATACACGTAGCGTAAGCCTAGAAAATAATTATTCATTAATGTCAATAATTCGTTGGATATCGTAACGATTTTCTGTTCATGCTAGTTTGTTTCTATTTTCTACTAGCGTTATATTCAAGCACTTATGAACATCGATCTGCAGAATCCTAATCACATTGCACGGTCCGAAGAGTTCACACAATTATCATTTCTATAGGGAATACTATTTATGCATTTTGTAATCCGGAACAGCCAGTACGCAAAGCCCATATCATCGAGCACTTGACTAATAGTGTGGTTGCTGCTGGTACAATTCGACGGGTTGCTTAAAAATAACGTCATAACTATTCTAACTGTCAATTATTGCTCCTTTCGAAAATGGCATTATTATAAAAAAAAATGTCTACTACTTTTAACATCATTAAACAAATATACAAACGTTTTATAGAGCTGTAAAAGAAATACTGACTGATACTTAGTCTTAGCTCTTTTTTCAGATCTTTTAATAAAACACAAATTGACTAAAACACAATTTTATGCTTGTTATATTGTACATGAATGATTCATGTTTTGTTTTACATCGGCCGTTTATATTATTGACGCAATGTTGCTTTCATTTTACCTCAGTTTGTTTCCATTCCGTAAATAATAAGTTTCCGGTTAATATCACTATGGTCTATTAATATCAATTTAATAGACCAGCATATGAATGGGTCTTGACTCATTAAATATGAGTATTTGATTAGGATGTGCCAAATAACTTTTTAATGAAGACGTTGTGTGATAGTATTACGGTTGTAGAGTTGATATCATTTTCGTTTTTCATGACGTCAGCTTAGGGTGCAGTAAAATATATTTGGTTTAAGTGGCAAGCATACATACATTTATATACACACACTGTTTAGGTCAAGAGCGGTTGGAAAATCGAATATTGTGCGGCCTCTGAGAACAAAACCCATTGTCCCGATGACTTTGCCGAGTTTTTCAAACAGAGAAGGAGATGGGTCGTATCCACACTCGCCAATATGAAGCTTTTCATCTGCAATTGGAGCAATGGTAATAATACTTACGATAGACAAATAGCGATTTAAACAGAGAAGAACATTTGGCGCCATGCTAATGTTGCTAATATTATGCTTGGTGATGAGTAAGTGGAGTACAGGTTACAATGCCACCGGTAGACAGACATGGATTGAAACAGAGAAGGAGATTGTTATGATATTTTGACGATTTAAACTGAGATTATTTATTAAAAACACTTTCCTTGATATGTTTAGTGTATATATGAATAGATATATACTTATTATGTAAAACAAAAAATACGAATTATATACTGATATGACTTGTAACACAGAAGGAGATGGGACTACCGTCTCTCGTCGATGTTTTTTTTAAGCAAGTGGAGCACCTGTTAGAATATTAGTATAACTGATAGGGATAAAACAGAGAAATAGATGGGTCGCCACAAATCATGCCATTATGATCCGATCCTACTCGTCAACTTATGGAGCATATGTAAGAGTACCAATCAGATACGGATATAGGTTCGAATAACGAATGAGATGTGTCGCTTTCACTCTCGCCGTTCTGATGCTTACAGCATCAATGTGCAAAATATAATAATACCACAGATATACAAATAGGGATTGCTCATGACATCAGCGAGTTGAGCACATGTAGCAATACAAACGATTTACTGATAGTGATTTAACCGTGTAGTCAGCGAGTTGAGAACATGCACAATTGACACTGTTTACTGAGAGGGATGTAACAATTTAATCAGAGAGTGGGTTACATGTTACACTGCTACTGATTTACTGACAGAGATTTAACCTCGTACTTAGCGACTGGAGCACATGTAACAATACCACTGATTACTATTGATTTGCGAAGATGGATTTTATCATGTTATCAGCTAGTGGGGCACATGATATTGTTATTATGGCTGAATCGGAGGAAGAACTTAATAAAGGTTTGTGCTTGTTGGAAGAATACTGTGATAGGTGGAAACTATGTGTAAATTCAAATAAAACTAAAGTTATAATTTTTTAAAAAGGGGACAATTAAGGAGAAATATGAATTTTGCATATAAAGGCGAGGTTATAGAAATTGTAAAATCTTTTACATATTTAGGAATTGTATTTACCACGGGAGGATCATGTGCAAGTACTTTTGAAACTCTTGCTGGACAAGCTTCAAAAGCGGGTTTTAAATTAAATTCATATTGACTTAATTTTCCTTCAATCAATATTCAGACCAAATTACAGCTATTTGATCAACTTGTTTTACCAATTTTAAATTATGGCTCAGAAATATGGGGCTTAAAAAAATCCATGACACTTGAGAGAGTAAATAGAGGTTTCTGTAAAAAAATATTAGGTGTGAAAATTCAAACTCAAAATAATTGTGTGTATGGAGAACTTGGTAGACCATCCTTAATTGTGAGACGTGCAGTTAATGTAATAAGGTATTGGCTTAAAGTTACCCAGTTAGAAGACCATAAATATGTTAAGTGCATATATTAACATATGTGTAACAGTTTGATAAGTAAACCAAATATGCACACATGGGCTAAAGCTGTGAAATGTCTATAAGTATTATTTTTAGTAATATCCCTGTCACAAAAGTTTACTTCTCGCTGTTTATAGTGCTTTATGTTAACATTATTTTGAAAAACATGTATCCTTTAATAATATATGTATAAAACTTAATATAGTTTGTATATGATCTATCATGCCATGAACTAGTATTTATTGATGACCATTTGCATGCATTTTGTTTGCATAAATATATTCAACATACATGTGTACCTATGGACTGTAATGTCTAATGTTTCTTTAATAAACCATTTATAAACCATTAATCATGTAACAACAATACAGATGACTACTGATTTACTAATAGAGATTTTACCACGTAATTAGTGAGTGGGGCACATGAAAAAATACCGATGATTTAGTGAGAATGATTTAACCGTGTTATGGGCGAGTGGGGTACATGTTACATTGTTATTGATAAACTGATTTTGATACAACCATGACATCAGCGAGTGTACATGCATTTGTTTTTCATTAACTAATAAGGACTTAACGGTGTCATCGGCGAGTAGAGGATATATAACGATACGCCCGGTACCGGTAGTATAATGTTTAAAACGAACGAATGTACAACAGCTTGAGTGCGACCCCATTTAACTGAAATATAATTTATAATTACGTTTAGGTTGTTTTTCATTTTTATCAATTTCAATGAAAGGTATCTATCCAAGACAATATAAATAATGGGTCATCTTTGTATGATCATCTTATTTATAAGTTAGTGTTAATGAAAAACTTAATTCGGAAACGTATATTCTTTTATGATATCTCAAATAAAACATTTATCTTATAAGGGAGTGCTGAATCAAGCTGATGTTATTGTCATGAAAAGAAAGTGGGCTCGAATTCACCAGCCGTTATTAAATTCGAGTCATGAATAAAACGACGATTACTCATTTTATTCAAAGTACACATACCGCTTCCTTAGAAGTATATCTCATAAAACTTCAAAATTGTATTATTTCAAAGATTATAATCCGAAAACTTTTATCTTTTTTTTCAGTAACGAAGTCGAACCATCACCTCTCTATCGTCTTTCTCTTTTATCAGACTCTTCTGTTGTTGTCAACGATGATTGGACCAAGTACAGTAATTCTCGTCGTCTCAGGTGGGTAGGTCTTATTGAATGGGGCGAATACACAAAATACTCGAACTTTTTAATGTATTCGTGTTTTATCACCCTGCAAATTATCATGTCAATACCTGGTACTTTTATCAATTATATTTTCATTAAACCCTTTTAAGCGAAATTCTTTTCGTATCTGTACTGGATTACCTTTCAATTAACGTGACTGAACGACATTTTTTGCTGTCATGCTAGTGGTGGCGTATAATGTTTCATTTACCGCTATACGTGGCGTAGTTAACATCTAACATGCAAAATAACCTACGTTAACATTCAACAATCTACAAACCTACGTTCAATAAGTGCTAAGAGTGAGTTTGAAGACGTTTTACATAATGTTGAGTAAAATAAGTAGTTCCCTAAAGACCTATCGCTTAGTATGATATGTACTGTTTCATATAAAATAATACTATTCAATATAATGGTTTCAAAATTATTGTATTAAACAGATAAACACAATTTATAGTATTCAGCTCTTTAATTGCTTATACATAACTAATGCACAATTTTGTAGGAGGGTTGCAGTACGCGTTGGACGTGAGCAGTTGGGTTAGCATCATCATCCAGGTTGTAGTGTGTATTGGATATATCATCACGTGTCTCCGAACGTCCTCAAAGAAACAGATATTGGTTCGATACAATTCTATGATTTTTACGTGGTCATTAACCAGGTTAAAGGTCGTATTAGAAGTAAGCTCACGTTTCTCTTCACTTCCTCCAAGACATAGCTAGCGTTTCAGTATCCCACTATTACACATTAATCATACGACGTCATCCTTCAGGTTTAATTTTGCATAAGAGATACACTATCATGTCATTATCGCTCCCGCACGACACAACTACGGTTACATTACTTTTCTTTATAATAGATACTAGGAATACTTACTTGGCGTCAATTGTAATGTCCAATCTGTGTATTAAATATCTACAAATGTATATTTGTGTCTCCTTCGAGGCACTGTCACTGTTGCATCACATTTTAAGTAGTTACAATTATATGAAATAATACGCTATGTTATAATGTGCTTGGACACGATTGCGATTCTCTTTATTGCTTCAAAGAAACAGCTAGTGCATGTAAGATTTATATGACGTAATAATGATATACTGTCATGGTCCGCGGTATAGTGTGTATTGGACGTACACGCGCTTGTATATCTTCAACGTAGAGTGATTAAACTTAATTATGATATTTATCAGCATGTACACGTGTACATATGGTCATTTTGGTGCAGATTTATCCCATGTTATCGGAGTTCTGGCTATTTATTTCGCAATTTGCGTTATGCGTAGTGTGCATCTCTTTACGTGTATGTGGTGATGCAATGAAACTTGAACAATTTAACCGCTAAAATGTTTTAATGCGAAAACTTAAGAAAGCAAGTTATTATGGGGGGGGGGTCTTCCTCCACTTGCAATAGTTGAAATTTTGCACTTGACATGAGTTAATGTGACGATATTCCCATTAATCGAAGCCACATTAACAAGACCAAATAATGTGGTATCAAGTTATGTGTATACTGCAGGTTTCCAAACTGTTGACTTTTGTGTACGCTGTAATCATGGCTGTCGTCGTTCTCGGTATTGTCATCCACGTGGTCAATGAATTCAGATCGCACATATCACCGAATGATGATGGTAACGCCACAACAACACTGAGACCTTCAAGTAAGCTCCAATAGTGTTATATACTTTTGATAAAAGGGCTGATCTTCTCATCCAGGCATTCTGCTAAGGAGCTGTACGGTCTGTTAAAACGCTATTTAAGGTTACATAGTATCAATATTGATATTATGTCTCGTTATCAGTCTGCACATGGGATATATGGCGACACGTTTCACATATGTCATAAGGACCAGTTTCACATGAAGTTTATTGCAATTTGTGAAAACACGAAAGGCAACACGTTATCTTTCATGACGGACCAAATTATTTTTATTGTCACACTTTATTTCTGAGTAAATATCAGCTTAAAATAACAACAATGTAATTCCGAAGCAAATCTATTTGCAGATATCAGTCCAGACATAAAATTCTCTACGACCACTGTATATCTGGGATACATGGTAGCACTGTTTCTGGTGACCGGACTTCTACATCTCAAGGAATTTTTCAACCTATTACACGGTCTCTTGTACCTACTCTTTCTGCCCTCTGGATATCTTATCCTTATGCTCTACAGCATCTGTAACATCACAGATATAACCTGGGGTATGTATATTGTGTTATCGGAAATATCAATTAACTTTAATGGGTTATATGTGTCATCATCATCATCATTATCATCATCATCATTATCATCATCATCATCATCATCATCATCATCCTCCTCCTCCTCCTCATCATCATCATCATCATCATCATCATCATCATCATCATCATCATCATCATCATCATCATCATTATAATCATCTTCATCATTTATGAACATGTTTTTACAAATCCTACTGGATCATCCTGGATCAAAAGACAGACGCCACTTTATGTGTTTACATTATTTTCAGGGACCCGCGAAGAGGGACGGAATTCCGATGTGTCTTCCAAACTCCCTTGGTACAGACAGTCGGAACAATTTTTCAAGTTCCTATTCTTGTGAGTATTGGGCGTACTATTGTATTCTTTTATATTGTTTCTTGTTAACAGCGTAGATAATTGTTTTACGGGCAACTACAGAAAGTGTCACTCTACGCCATTTCAATTTACTATCTGTGTATATCGTCGTTTTAACATTAATGTCATATTTATACATTCAACGATTTGATAATACTTTAAATATGACCTAGTACATAAGAGTGTTTCTGAATTAATAATTGCGCATTCGAACGTTGTAAGTTATTTCTTTAAAGAACACGCTCAGAAGGGAACCAAACAAATCTTCATTTGATCCGCTCTTTCCGAAAAAGACAATCGTGGCATATACGGACATTGTAACCCTAGGTACACGAGTGAGTAAGCTGATAGGAAGCTACACTGTCCGGATATACCATGTTGGCCATTTTCTCAGAGAATAAAGAATTTGTTGGTGAGACGAACTATTATATACCCGATTGAATGTTTCCACTTGTTTTGTTTGAATAACAATCAGACAATGGGGACCATGCTAATTTATTTCAAACAGTCTTTTAAATGTGCTAACTTGTTCGTAAAATAACCAGCCCAGCTGACCATGGTTTTCTAGTTACATGCAGTATTGTGGGTTAATGTTGAAACCAAAGACAAACTACTGAGCTGGTAATCTCCCTCGAACTGGTTAATAGCCGTTTAATTATGACAGAATTAAATGTGTTCAGTTGTTCCTTAAAGGGTTTAAGGATAACTTGTTACTTGCAGCAGGGAGGGTGCTATTTGCGACGAACGGCAAATTACTGAGCTGATCTTCTCCTTGGATGGATGCATGCTCTTTTTGTGAGACTATTTAATGTTTTCAGTTGCTTCTTCAAAGAGCAACATTACACAAGGATTGAAGATGAACATCCATCCGATGGTGCGATTAACAATGTCATGGTACATGACGAAGACCCTGCATGGTAGGTCGTGCCTCTATATGTTCAACTAATCATATTGTTGACTTAAGAGGAGCTTGTGTCATCAATGTGTTGGCGCTTGCGTTTAGACATTTATGTATGTCCAATTTCCCCCAAAAATGCATCTATCAGCATAATTTATCTACTTGGCTTCGTTTTAATAAGTAAATGAAATTTCTGTTTTGATGGGAAAATATTGTCATTGAAGATTTATGTTGATGGTTTAGTTACAAAGAGTATGTATCTTGGCGCGGTAATATACGTGTGTGTTGTTTGTGTCGTTTTATTGAGTTTACAGCGAGTAAACAAAAGTAAGACCATTTTGAACCGGCTTTCATTTGAGAGTGTTAATATCGCTACTGGTATCAGCAGCTTAACTATTATGCGACCCATACCGGCAAAGAAGTGTTCTGAAAATGATTTTTAAATATGATGTTTTTGTTGTAAAAATGTTCATTATCGTTTAAAGGGAAGTTATATATTCGCGAACCGGAAGCGGCCGTGGAGGAAGCAATGTTCAGCACATGCATGGTAAATTTATTTCCTCTTGTAATATTTTGCTGAACTATTAGAAAATTAAGAAGTCTTTTGTTCTCATCCTAGATCCTGCGGTGCGTGGCTATAGTCGTCAATATTTAACGGCACTATTGTTATTCAGAAACTGCTGGTAATAAGCTTCACATAACTGTAAATAACATATCGACCACATTCCTATACTGAAGAGGTTCCATTACACTGAAATACTTATTTGAGACATCGGTGAAGGTTTTTGGCAAAATATTTCGCAAGCAACTGAACGGAATTCCATGAAATTGTATTCATGTTTTTCCTATCAGAGATTGTTGCACTGTGTTAAAATGGTCTAATATATCTGCCTCGCAATTTGGCAGAAACATTGGCATTGTGCTTTTGGGTTCTAGAAAGGTTATACTCGTACAACTACCACACTTTAATTAGCTTAAACATTTTAAGCGTGTTCATGGGCGTACGTTTTTCACTTAACACCGACATGGCATTATTTTGCAAAATGACGTCCTCGACGTAACATGATTTATCTGAGTATGGTTGGTTATGATGTTTGTGTATCTTATTCTATATTTAAGTAGTTTTACATGTCCTCGTATAAACAAACAGCAGTTAAAAGATTGGTTGTAGTTTCCGCTGATGAATGTGGCAATATTGTTCAGTATACCGGATATTGTAGTTCTCGAATCATAATATGATTACATGAAGGCTGTTCCAAGCTTCATTGCCGCATATGAAATAAGGCCCAAACTGTTGTAGATGCCATTGGACTCATGGTTGTTGACCTACCAACACCGCGCGAACTGAACGAAGTCAACAGAGCCGAATACGACTTTTGGATACAACTCATAGAGCTGTGTCTGCTACCGCAATCCTCTGCCGTTGGACAGGAAGAATACCTGAAAGGTATCGCTATCGTATGCACTATGATTAAACTAAATTATGTACGCAAATGCAACCATGATTGGGTTATAGCGGGTTGTATACATTCTTCGATGTCCGCTTATGGCATAAAACAACTGTTCGAACGCTGTAGCTTTTTGTTCTTATTCATGTTTTTTTTTCTAACCCAGATTTATCCCATGAGCACAAAACAATGCTATATATGGAATCTTTTAACGCTACCTGGGGCTAAAATGTGCAAACCGTCCTCTTTCGGCTGAGACGTTATACAACAAGACGATCGAGGATGGTATAATGCATACATTTCACGATGAATACGTTCTTTTTATAATCAAATCATTCTCTTCAATTACAGCTAAGCTAAGAGACTTGAGAAACAAATGGTTGGTGGCTTTCACATTGTCAAACACAATCTGGCTTGTCTTGCTCGCCATCCTTGCCAACAAGGGTCATATGCTACGTGTCGTTGGAAGCGACCCTCTTGGTACGTAGTGTTGTCCCTCTTCGTGTGCAATAATCATATATTACGAAAGTTCAGGGCAAAATTACTATACTTGGCAACTCGATTTAAACACAGTATTGTCTAAACTTCTTAATATTCATCATTTGTTTAAAGCGGAGATCAGTTAAAGACTGCTTTTATGCGTCTACTAATGGAATTGAGAAAACGTAAACGCTTATTCTCAAGAGAATCTGATTCAATGTGTATTGACTAAAATTACATATTTTGATAACTTTACGTGTATATCATCATAATCCTCAACGTGCTGGGCCCAGTTGCTGAAAGCTCCGTTAAGATAATATTACCGTTAAGCTTTACGTCCGTAAAGTATCATAACCCATCGTAATTAAATCAGCCGTTTACTTCAAACACTGCTCAAACAGTGTTAACGCTAGCGTTAATTTGCGTAGCGTTAAGGCTATTTAAAAAGTCCACTTCCTGTCCCTGCTATCCAAAATTGCCTCCAACACAGGAGACAGTTCGTCTGCTGAAGTAAAACAAAACAACAAAGGGTTAATTTAAGAAATGTTGAACTTATTAAATTGGAAGAGCTTGTTTAAGAAAAAAACGTTTGCCATATTAACCAAAACATTTTTTGAACATGGTAAACAACAAAATGAAAAAGAAAACTTGGCGAGGAAATGCAGAAGAGATTGCGACAAGAACTGCAGAGATTGATTGATTTTTAATCAGGTTTAAAACACATAATATACAAGTTATCGTCAAATTTACATAACAATTATTACTTGAAAGAATTTGTGAGATTTCTGCTGATCAAAGCCTATGGTCTAAAAACTGCCATAAAAATAATATGAAATAAGATTTGACAATGAAAAGGAACACAAAAGTGCGACAAAATAAAAAAGTCTTAAGAAGGCGTAACACCTCAAATAAGATTTGAAGGGAACAGATCAGCAACTACCTCACACTTAAGATATAATTTAATGTTACTCTAATGGTATTTAACATATTACTTAAATATCACATTTAAACATGTATGTCACATATATTTACTTTCACATACTTTCAGCATAGACAGGTAATTAGATATATTATATAAATAACTTCACAACTTTGGGAAATTAAGTATGTTAAATGAAATTACTTGGATAATATAGTGTAAAAACCTAGGATTGCCCATGAAAGCCCGAAAGCTTATTTCTAATGTGATCCAGTTAGGTTATACTTACTATAATATAATCCTATGTGAACGTTACACAAAATGAAAAATAAGTCCCTGATAATTATTGAGTATACATGTAAATTGTTACAATCATGTTTCTATGATATATTTGCCATGATGACTAGATCACAAATATTCTAATTAGTACAATTAAAGTGATTTAGCTAAGCACAATAGATGATTCTTAACAGCTAATTTGGACTCATGTTTATTATCAATTTTCTTTATTGTATCTGGCAAAGCATTTCAATCACTAATTGCACTGTAGTAAAAGGTAACATTTCCTTTACCATAGCATTTGGGCGCTCTAAAATTGTATGTATTTTCCCTTGTTGCATATGAATGAGTATCTTAAGCATAGATATAATTTTCTTTCAAGTATGATGGACACTTGTCTTTAACAATTTCAAATACATGGTTCAGTCTTAATTGCTTATTTTTATTCTCAACATTAAGCAATGACATATCTGACAGGATACATTGATTAATACTTTATCTAGGACCCATATAGGTTACACACAATAATGATTATTGTGCTTTCTGTACATTTATAGAACTATAGAGTGTCACTAATGACCGGATAGAACCATTTTGAATAAAAAATGTCAATGTTATAAGTATTTGCTGTAGTGTTGTCAGTTTCTGTTTCTGTTTGTAACGTTCGAAATAAAGTGAAATACATTCTTTGCCAATTATTTCATCAAAATGATGTGACAATCCGAATTCTTTCTTTGTTCTAAATGGCAGAACTGCTATAGCAGCCATTTTGAAACATAACGTTAAACTGTTTAGTTGAGGTATAGAAATCTTTAAAGTTAACAGCAGAAACAGTCTAAAAACTGGCCTTTAAAAAACAGCGTTATTTTGAGCAGCCCAATCTTAACGCTAACACTGATTTTAACAGGCCCGTTATCAAGTAACGGTCCGTTTAGACTTAACGGTGTTTTGAGCAACTGGGTCCTGATATTTTGCGTACGTATACTGTCTTATTGGAAACGCACTATCGGTTTATGCTATTTTTGATCCACATTAGCGGTGATACATCGCATTGGGTCTTTTTATAAAGGTTAATAAGAAGACCAATGTATGTTGTTTGCAGGTCTCTTTGTGCTTGGGCTGTTCAGCGTGGTAGTAGCCATTCAGTTTTTGGCCATGCTGATACATCGATTGATCACTTTCACTCACTTTGTGGCCAGGGCACCGTACACCTTTAAGATGAGGTAAGTGTCGAACGATCACTGTACCGGGTACCGTTTAGCTGTTAGGACACGTTCAACACTACCTGTTGAGAATGTTGGAAATTTAAGTGTCTAAGAGTCCTTATCCTGGGAAAATCAATGATATCGATAAAGTCAATTAGTTTCATCGTTTTTATTTAGTAAAACTGAGATGGGTTTGTTTTGTTTTTGGTTCGGGGGGTCCTATAAATAGGGAATTCAAAACCCTAAAATGATAGACGGTTAAAAGTAACCGATGCTATGATTTCCAATTATGCAATGTACACATGTTGTGCTTCACAACGTCGACCAATTGTCAACGAATTGTAGGAACTGAGATCACAGGATTATTTTTGTAAGCAAATGATTACTTTTATGTTTTGCATATATGTATGTAAACAGGACAACAGGACAAGAATTTGTCTTAACATTTTTATACTCTCTAATTCTCAACCTGATTACGATTTGGTGTCATAATGTTAGCTGCTCTGTGGAGAGATACAACAACGCTGTATGTGCAATATTTGTTTTTATTTCTTTGATAACATATACCTGTACATTGTTATGTATATCGTCATGTTGATGACACGGTTTTTAATATTTGATTTTTCTTTCAAATTGCCGTTCATAGCTTGCGTAGCTATGAATAATAGTATGTGATGTTTCAAGAAAGAAGATTTGATATCTTTAAGCGGAACTTTAAAACAAAATGTTATTTTTCTTTGTCGAGTGAGTATTTTTTTCTGATAAGAGTTATCCGCAAAAGCTGATTTTATATGGATGTGTTTATTTAACCAATGACTTGCCCGGCCACAAACGATTTGTTGGGACAAGTTCCGCTTAAGATCTCTTTAATGACGCTTCAGTTTATAACTATGCTTATCCTTTCCCGGTAGAAATCAAGAAGTTTGTCAAGATGAAGCTGAATGAATTAGGTCTTTTTATATAAATTATCGTTGCATTTAACTAGTACAGGAACGTTCCATGTGTACAATGCAGCCAACTTTGTAAATTTATGTTCAATTTATTAAAATATGTGTAGCATATTTCCGATTGTATTACGTGGAATATTTTTTTTTGTCTTGTCAGATAAGCAAGTGGTCGGCAACGTCTGAAAATGCAGCGAAAGAAGGACGAGCTACCCGTATTAGATGTGGTCTGAGCTAGGCTGCGCTTGTTTGTTGTCGTCATCTTCTCATGCGTTTATTGTTGTTGTTGTTTTTTCAATTCCTTACTCAAATAGTTTAAACGCAGATGGTGTTAATTGCATTGTGTTTGACAATAAGTTTTACTTTTTTAATTGGCATATATATATATAT